>JAEQML010070602.1:0-16687 GCA_016904865.1 Pissodes strobi | reverse complement strand
AAGATGGCGAATGCTATGATGCGCTCAAAACAAGCAAATAAATTCATAAACAAAAACTTCTTGGTTGTCAATTTCTAGCCGAAGAGTTTGAACTTTTCGTGTCTTTTTTTGTCTTTTTTTCTTCGAGTCACCAATGGAATACGAGTAACGAGCGGCGCTAAACGCAGAACGTTCGCGCGAAAAGTAGCATTAATTGCATGTGATATTTCTTGCTTCTTTTTATTAATTTTGATGTGATGAAGTCTAGTTTCCTTTGATGTAGGAAATGTTATTCATTAATTTTCTTCTTTGCTTAGATGATCATTAACTATCTGTCAAAAGTATTATAAGGCCATTTTTTTCTCCATCACCTCCTAAATAAAAATACAACACAGAATACAGGTTTCAAATAATGAACTTGGTTTCTCCCCTTCAGTAACGGAGCGTCTTTGTGTCTCTCGACTAATTGCTGATATAGGGCTCGATATCGATTCAATTCGCTTCGCTCCTTTAGATTCTGTCAAGAATATCTAAGGTAAGTAAACTACACGTACAAGTGGATGGTACAAAGTGCAGCACTAACTCAATATCGAAGCTTACATTTGCCTGCTTACGATATATAGACACGAAAGCGATGTTCCTGATTTATTTTAGTCGATTTTGTGCATGAAAAAGATTTTAGAACGATCGAAGAAAATTTATTTAGAAATTTCTTTTCAAATATATTTTCCTTGGAGTAGGCTGCTTGAATGTTAAAAACAGCAATAAAAGCAAATACATGTTAGGCACCTAATTATATAATCAAAAACAATATCGAAGGTGATGCTAACAATGATAATAATAGATAAAAAAAAACTAAAATTTCAGTAGATCTGCAAGCTTTATCCAAAAGTAAAAGGGGTACTTTAATATCTTGATATGCAACTGAAGGACCAACATCTATGATTTGCTAGATTGAAAACATTTTACTCATTAATTCGATGTTTTGGGGGTATAATCCCAGCGGTCAAAAATCACATGTGAGAAGGACGTCAGCCCGTTACTGGGCCTACAATTAATATTAGTCATTCCTTATTGTTGAGCAGCACATATTAATTACAACACACATATCTAATTAATAGGCGTACAACATTAAGTACTATTGTGCCAGCATATAATGCCGAAATTAACACAACTAGTTAACAATAAATTGGTTATTTCAACGGCACTTGGCCTGATAGTAATTTAAAATTAATTTATATTTCTGTCTTATGTTTGAGCTCGTTATATAATTTGCTGTGTATACAGTACGATTAACACTTTTAACGGCTGCAACAAAATATCCTGATTATACATTATTGACTTTTTATAGTTTTTATTATCATTTTAACGCATTTGTTTCAATACAAGACACTGGTGTACGCCCAAAAACCTCATAAATTTAAATGCTTCCTTTTGATATTGATATTAACTCTCCAATCATCGGGTGTGGTCTGTGAGTCCACGGTGAAATGAAAACCTTTCATATTTTTTTAAATATATTTTTTAAAATTTTCACGACTACCGTACATTTCGAGGGCATTAAAAGCAATTGAAATTTCAATATATAAATGATATTTTAATATCTGAGTAGTCGCCATGCAGTATTCTGTCCACAAAGACCACACCCGATCGAATTTGTAACAAATCTTGATCGATTTATACTTTTCAACTTAAGCGCCATCTCATTTCTAAAGACCCCGATGGCGAATATTCTAAGTCGCAGTCTGTTTCTGAAGAATTTTGCAATGGAGCTTTTGCAAGACATTATGAAAAAATCAAACATTTACCAAAGACCGTAAGAAGCTCAGTTATGAGGCTTACAGGTACTCTTCGGGAGGATGTATCAGAACCACAGCCTGGCTAGAGTTAATTATAAATATTGCAAATGACGGAAAACCAGATTTTTTTGCAAAGTTTCTAAGAATTGGCTGTGTTTAGATAACGTAACAGTTTGTTGTCGCGATTGTTTTGAGGAAATGGTGGTCCAAGATTGAATCACTACAGTTTGAGTCACCGCCTATTTAATTCCCTTGTGTTAGTAAAATTTGTGTGTTTGAGTTTCTTGTAACATTATATATTTTAATAAAAATGTGTTAGATGTAATTTTTTATTTTTTTTTTCAGTCATTAAAAAAAAATGAATAAATTACAAGGCATTTTTTAGCCCTGAACAACATATAGAAAAACTAGTTCTAATAAGACAATATTTTGTAAATTATATCAAATGTGGCTTAGAAATTATTATTTTAATAAGATATTGACATAAAAAAAAGTTTGTATAAATTTTTGTTACTTTAATTATGGTCCTCACAGACCCCACCCGACCGAATGTGGTACACATCAGCCACCCGACTACCGGACGGTTAAGGCTTCGGCTCCATAACGCCCTCCTCAATTTGTAATAAGCATTACCGAAAAGCGTTTTTGTATAATTTTCATAGTTTCTCCAAAAATGGCGTTAATCATTAGTTTAGACATGATCTTTTTATATCGCGTTTGCATTTTGTCTAAACGGGGCGTTAATAGCTACATAGGAGTTTAATAGTTTTGTTCTGTAAAAGTAATAATTATTTAACCTAGTGGTACCAATATAAAAGTTTTAGGTGTCCAAGCTTTTAGGAGGAAATTACATGACGAATATACCTTGATTGATAACCATTTGGCTTCACTTTTTGGCTGGTATACATCTTGGTTAAAAAATAAGTGATAATATAAGAGTACTTGCAAGTAATTTCGTTACGCTATTTTTTGTCTGCCACTACTACTACTACTATTACTAGTTCTTGACATACATGATATTTGAGTTTTAACACACAAACCAAGAAACGCACCTAAAGCCAAGTTGAAGGCAAAAAAAGATCACTAAATCAAATGTCAATATTCTTGAATTTGGCGCTCGCATTATTTGAAACTAACAAGTTAACAACATCGTTTGTTGTAGTTCAATGAACAATGAGAACGTGCGTGTATTTTATTCGCAAAATATTGAAGTTTTCTTCCAAAAAAAAACTTTTAAATTGATCCCACATTTTTATCCTTTTTGGTACACCGAGAACTTTCCAAGGTACATTGAAAACTCTTTGTTTTGATGTCTGGCTATGCATTGCACGCTCTCAGTTTGACAGTTTAAAGTGGGAAAGCGGGAAATTCAAAAAAGTTCTCATGGTGTGTAATTGATCGCAACTGTTGAGAGAAATTGATTAATGGTGTGGGGATATTTTGATTGCCTTTTAAAACAACTGATTTTGGCACTCATACCCACTTCCTATTGTTTTAGAGATCTAACCATTCCTCGAACTTATAAAAAAAAAGCTTGAGACGAGAAGTTCCAAAAACTGCTCTAATGAGAACGTAGAACGTGCTCTTGAAAAAATTGGGGACCATGTGTGGGGCATACGAAAAGCATCAAAGGCGTATGAAATTCCATATGGAACAAGCGTTATCATCGACGACGTAGTGGAAAAAATGCTGGTCACTCTGGTCTTTCTACAAAGGAAGAAGAATCCTTTATTGTTGTTATTACCACATGTGGGAATGGGGATTCAGCAGCTGTATTCTCAAAAAGAGCAAACACCGCAGGGCCTGACTTATCAGTGACAGGACAAACACTGACTCTGGCTCATCCATAAGTTTGCTGCATCAACGTAGAAAACAACATGTCTTGGCGTAATGACGTTTCTAAAATCGCCAAGGCAGCAGCACAAAAGCTAGGAGCACTCTATAGAGCAGGAAAGTTGCATACACCTCATCAGCTCTTACTGCTCTATAAGACCCAGATGAGACCATCTATGGAATACTGTTCTCAGGTGTGGAGCTCGGCACCCAAACACTTGCTCAAGATATTAGATTCCATACAGAGGAGAGCAGTTCGTCTTGTGGATGACCCAGAGTTGACTAAAGACTTTGTAAGCCCTGAACATCGAAGAAAAGTGGCGGACTTCTCTCTTTACTATCGACACTACAGAAGGTGTTCGAACGAGCTGGCACTTATGATTCCGCCCAGAGTTGTGCGAAACAGAAACACTTGTCAGACACAAGCTACTCATCAACATACGATTCAGTTCTCTTCTGAATGGAATCCAGCAGCTTTAGGGTGTGCTTTGGTGCGGCACCCCAGATGTGTGAGCAATATTCTAAGCACGGCCTAATTTGCGCAAGAGCAACTGCTGTGGTGTATACAGTTTTTTGTTGCGAAATAGCGCACCAAGCTTCTGGGAGGATGATTTTGCGATGTTAGCAGCGTGGTCATGCCAGGACATACTGCTGTTGACCGAGACACCCAGCAGTCCGATTGATGAGGATGAAGGAATGGTCAATCCTGCCATAATGATGTCAGGGCCCGCCGTATTGGCCCTCTTAGTAAACGTGACTGCTTGGGTCTTTGCTGCGTTGAACTGGACCAAATTTCTGTCTCCCCAAGTTTGAACTTTTTCCAGGTCTTGATTAATTGCTGTAATTTGCTCCTGTCTGAGGTGATAAGTCTCAGTCGCTGGTAAAGGCTTTTCTGATCTAAAGTGGGAGAGAAGGGTACTGTCATCTGCAAAAACTGTAAACAGGATTATTCGTTTCGGCCAGCAGGTCATTAATATAGATGAGGAACAAAGTGGGTAAAAGTATTGCGCCCTGAGGCACGCCCGCGTTAATGGTGAATGTGTCTGAGATGTGTCCATCAACTGCAACGTGCAGAGATCGGTTCTTAAGAAAACTGGCAAGCCTGCTGCAGAGGGAGGTTGGCAGTCCGAAGAACGGCAGTTTGTTGAGCAGTCCGTCATGCCAAACTCTGTCAAATGCCTTCGAAATATCCAACGCAATCGCTCGAGACTCTTCGTAGTTCTCAATTGCCCTACTCCATATATGAGTGACATAGGCCAATATACCTCCTGTCGATCTCTCCTTGCGAAAGCCGTATTGATTATCGCTGATTATTCTGTTGTTTTTGAGGTACTTGAGTAGTTGCTGATTGACTACACGTTTCATTACTTTGGAGATAATTGGAAGCAAGGCAATTGAGCGATAGTTTGAGGGCGTGGTTTTATTGCGTTTTTTTGGAACAGGTTGCACTCGAGCGACTTACCAAGATGGGTAAATCCTTTGTTCGTTAGACAGAGAAAAAAGCCTGGAAAAACGGGTCTGAGTTCGTTGGCGCAGTTCTTTAAGACGATGGCAGATATTCCGTCCGGCCCTGATGCCTTTTGCGTATCGAGTTCTTGCCACCTTCATCTGTCAAAGGTGGGAGAGACGTTTTCATAAAGTTATTAATTACTGCCTTTGCTACCGACCAGGTTACAAATAACGTAAAATAGGCAACTTGCCATAAACTACCTGGATCGTCTTTTAAAGCCACTGGAATAGCACCATTCGATCCGGAGTCTGCGTTGCAAAAAATTTCATAAGCAAACCTCGAAGACGAAACTGACCAAGCTGTCAATAATGTTCTGGTTGATTTGCAGCTGTACCAAACAGACGAAATGTAAGAAGGCAAAAGCTTGTAGTCGAACCCGGAAAGAATGTGTCTGCATGCGTCTATCCAACAAGACTCAGATACCCAATCTAGTCCACTTGAATCACTGACCAATGATGATTTCACTAACGAATCAATGGAAGACATCTAGAGATAGGTAGAACGAAACGCTAAACAAAAATAACGTAGAAAAAGGGAAGTTTTTGCTGGTGAAAGTATAAGAGGTATAAGAGGCTCAAGGAAGAAAACCAACTACAGATACGTTGCTGTGGATCAGATGAAATTGAAGTATTAGGCATGAAGTCTCTTAGTAGAAAGGAAAAAAAATCAAGCTGTAGAAAATTATTTATTCTCAAATAACTTTTCCGACATAGTAAAACACTTCGACTGCCAAGAAGCATATTTTTACAAAAATATAATGGACATTAACTTTTTCTGTACCTATATGTGTTCTGCGTTTTGCTTAATCGTAGTTGTGTTCTTTTAGTTTATCTTTGCCAATAAATCCTTATTATTTCATAAAAATCAAACTTTGAGATCGATCAATTTCACTCTTATCATGAAATTAAATCCACGTGATGAATTTAACCTCCCTTGTGAGTATAAAATTGGTCAGCTGCTATTTTCATTGCAAAAGCTCAAATTAAAAATATTTTTTTGGATTTTATGGATTGTATGTAAATGTTTTATATATGTATTTTAACTACACTTTCTTGTGTAAAATGTGTTGCGATTATTGCGTTTAGAATGAAAATATAAATGAAAACAAAAACAAACTGATAATTTTTGACACATTTTAAAAATATTTTATAAAATATCACTGCATTTATTTGAAAAAGCAAGCAAAAATGAAAAAACGAAAACAGATAAATAATGTAAGGAATTAGAAGAAAAACACAAATTAACGCAAAACAATAATCAATGGAAATTTGAATTCTTATTTTAGATGCTTATCTAAAATTTTATAATAAAATATAATAATGCGAATTTAATGCTTATAGGGTTTAATTTGTCATTTCTGTTATTGTACCTAACACCATGATTATCGTGTAACTCTTGTTACCAATTAGCAGCAATCAGCCTATTATTTAAAATGATATTATGCTATTGAAAGTTACGAGAATATTTGCATTCGCATTGTTACGCAAAATTCTTAGTACTCAGTATATTTTATGGGTATTACCACTTTCCTACGTCAATGAAAAATATACAGTATAAAGCACCCGATAAATTTCACATTGATGCTAATTGGTGTTTATGATTTGTTGTCATGTTAATAATTATCGGAAATATTTACTAAATTAAATAAAGTGTACAATTTTTATTATTCGGTAATGCCTTAAAGATATTATTCCATTCGTTTGTTCATATTTCATTATTTAAAAAAATATATCAATTAATTCTTGTCATAATACGAAATTCAAAAAAAGTTCAAAATTGCAGACCCCTCAAAAAATCGCGACTCAGAAATTTAACCCAATACAAAAAAACTGCGGTTTTCACTGTTCAATAGAACAGAAATTACTATAAATCTTGAAATTATCAAGTTGTTATATCGTTTTTTATACTTTGCATAGCCGCTCAAATTTGAGTTAAAAAATGTAAAAAAACCGTACCAATTTAAAGAAAAAATCATATTTCGAAACCTAATCGTTTCTTCAGAAAACGGTGATCATTTTTGAATTCAGCGGGTTCGAAAGTATTAGTATCGGATCAGAAAATGTTATTTTGCAGAAAATTTTAAAAATCGATATGTCGATTCTAAAATTTTCGTTACCTTCCTTCGAAAAATCGAAATATTAAAATGAAAATAACACAGAAATCCCACAACATGATTGGATATGCAGCAGTTCTTAAAATATGCATTTCTCATTCAAAAACAACGAAATTAAAAAAAAAATGCTTATATATGTAAAATACCTAAAATCCGGTCTTGAGTTACAAGGGTCCAAACAAATAGATCAACGTATTAACGAAAACTGGACGAAATTAAAACAAATCAACGTTGCCAACTTTTATTGTATGACTTCCCAAGTTTTCCCTAAATCGTATCTACGTCACTACAGTGTTGCCAATTTGCGCTACATTTTTCAGTTCAGAGAATTTTTTAGCCAAAAACTATATTTATTTTTTATCCGACGAATAAGCGAGTTGATTAACGATAAGTAAGGCTATTTTAGTTTTTAGGTCTCATTTCTAATGGTGATAATGTTGCTTAAATTTCTTAAAACGCTGGAAACTCCAATTAGTCCCTAAATAGGGAAGTGTCCTTAGACCTGGTAACACTAATCTTTAGAACTTTAGATACTTAAGTTCAGAATCAGAAAGTTCCTTGCTAGATGAGACGCTTTGCGACATAAGCTCGATCTAAAGCTCGAAGTTATTCGATTCAGATTTATTTAAAGTACATCACATCAGAGAATACAAAAATTCAAAAATCATATTATTAATTTTTAGTCATAATATAGATATGTTAAAATATATTTATTATATACTGCGTGGGTTATAATGTATATTGTTTTATTTTAATTAAGAATACAAGCGTATGCTTCCCACGTTAAAAATAAATGCTCACATTGAATGTCTAGCTATCTGGCTATCACGGCATAAAATAGTCTGGATTATTTATATCAAAATTGCTTGCTCCGCACATCCTGGTTCGTTATGGGAAAATCCTGGAGAAATGTCTGGCGCCAGACAGACATGCAACCCTTGTATCGATCCCGCATAGTAGGTAAATATACATATCGTTACGAGACAATGGGTTTAAAATAAACCAGAGTGTTAAGAAAAAGATGATTAAAACAGCTTGAGGAAGGATTTCTCTACCTAGAGGTGTGTCCCGAGAAACTAATAGACAGACAGGAATTAGGTGCAGCTATTGAAAATCTATGCACCTGCAACCAGCGTTGCCAAGGATAAAGAATCTTCGATACTTATACGAAATGGCAAGCAAATGTTCGTATACAGATTAGATCAGATGTAGATTTTCAATTATGCAAAACATTTACCGGCTTCTCCAAGTTTGATTTTTCGATATGGTCCTTAGAGTGTTTATTAGTATTGCCATCTCTTAGATAGGACAGACAATTTTATATTGCAGAGGATTACATTTTTATATCCTCATTTATGTCGCGGACTTCAATGGCCGCTGCTCGTTCCCAACATGAGCGAGAGAACCAGATTGCTGCTATCAATGGGGATATGAACGCCATAGTTGAATGGGGTGAGAAAAACAAGGTTCAGTTTAACGCAGGAAAGACTCAAGCAGCTATCTTCTCAAACAAGCTAACACCGCAGAACCTGCCTTATTAATGACAGGACAAACACTGAATCTGGCCTCATCCATAAGCTTGCTCAGCATCAACGTAGAAAACAACATGTCTTGGAGTAATCACGTCACCAAAATCGCCAAGGTAGTAGCACAAAAGCCAGGAGTATTCTATACTCTATCAGGTCTAGATAAGACCATCCCTGGAATACTGTTCCCATATGTGCTCAAGATATTGGACTCCATATGGAGGAGATCAGTGCGTCTTATGGATGAACCAGAATTTACTAAATACCTTGATAGCCTTGAACATCGAAGAAAAGTGGCGGACCTATCTCTGTACTATCGATACTACTACGCTAGGTGTTCGAACGAGCTGGCATTTATGATTCCGCCCAGAGTTGTGCCAAACAGAAACATTCGTCAGACACAAGCTGCTCATCAACATACGATTCAGTTGCAAACACCTAAGACGCCATTGTTACGGGACTCCTTTATCTGTAGGACTGCCTAGCTCTGGAATGAACTTCCGAGTAACGTCTTTCCCGAAAACTACAACCTACAGCGCTTCAAGTCCAACGTCCACCATCTTCTCCCCGCTCGTTGAGTGATATAGGATTTTCCTTTTGTGTGTTTGCCGAACATAAATAATAATAATAATAATAATAATAATAATAATAATAATAATAATAATAATAATATTAATAATAGATGTGAGCCCCCCTCGGGGGCTCACATCTTGTTAGTACGGGCATGGCAAACCCGAGGTACCCTAGCTGGATTCCCGCTTTACTTCAACTTGTCTTGGGCGGGATCCCTTCTCTTTAATCATTCCTATTCGGTCACCTTTGACCAACTCTTGTTTTTTCCGACCCTGACGCTATTAGAGCATTCGAGGGCTAGGGGTCATTCATTTTCTTCTCTTTTCTCAAACATGTCCCAACCCCTATATTCCTACCCATTTACTCCCCAATCCTGAGATATCTAGTGTATCCTTCCTTCCCTCTACTAAGAACCCGCAAGGAAGTCTACGGACTTAGGGTGTGACAAATCCTCGGACCTCAGTCGCTCCGTTGTTGGGGTTAGCTCCCCCATCAATGTGATATATTGCTCCTGTAAATACAAAGGATAATCAAGGCGGCGCGGGGCTGCGGACTGGCCCCGTTCGGAACCGCCGTGATGATCAGTCTGACTTGGATGACAGTGAAGCGAGTGGCACTGCTCCAAGGATTGGCTCCACTCAAAAGCACGAAACGGTACCTCAGCCAGTTGGAAATGTTTCAACACAAGAAGTGTTGATCACACAAGCTGGCTTCCCCCGGCAGCGCATGAAATAGACTGAAAACATTAATATCGATCTCATGCGTTGCTATCTCCAAGTAACAAATAACGGAACCAACACTACTGGATACAGGGTGTCCCTCCATAGAGAGTTCATTAGATGTCAACCAGAACTAGCTCACCTATCAGAGCAAAGGTTAGCAGATCAAATTCGTGTCATCAGAAGAAATAACAGACTTCCACCAGATGTGATTCAACAACTACGAACCGAAGTTGACAATATGCTCGGAAACCACCCACAAGATCAACAAGTACGGACTCCTCCGGAAACCGCACCAGAAGGTACCCTCCCTCATCCCAACTTTCCTCCACCTCCAGATCCTCTAGAAAACCTGGTAGATGAGGGTACCTCTGGTCTTAAGGAAGAGATTTAAATAGCTCGAGAAAATTAGCAATTATGGTCCATATCCTGGATTCTGAAATCTTACCGAGGTACTTTCAGGAGCACAACTCATTTGTGGATGTTAATTTGGGCATCTATAGTGCCGCCCTCTCCACTGTCTGAATCCTCGGTGTCAAGGTTAGGAGACACGATGAAGTAAGAAGGGAAAAACTTGATCCACCATGGCGTCGGAGGCTTACTAAGAAAATTTCTGACCTGCGAAAAGATGTGGCCCGACTGCAACAATATAGAAATGGAAACCGAGCAAGAAAACTCGTGCAACAAGTAAACTGCATCCAGCGAAAAACGCAGACCCACGCTAAGTTCAACCCTAACATTGTAACTCTCGAGCTAGTACTTGACACACAAACTCAAAAACTGAAAGCATCAGCACAACGTCTACGGCGGTACAATAAATCGATTCTGAGCAAACAGCACAACAACTTATTTTCACGAAACCAAAAACAATTTTACAGAAACCTGCGAGGCGAACCTACACGAAAGACTGATAATGGCTTACCCTCAAAAAAAGATGTTGTATTCTTTTGGAATGGCATTTGGTCTACCCCAGTCGAACATAAAGCCGATAGTCACTGGATTCTTCAAGAACAACGGGACTCGGGACTCGAGGGATCACCTACCTGCTGCCCAAGGATGAGAACACGCAAGACCTGGCTAAATACAGGCCAATCACCTGCCTGCCTACCATCTATAAGATTTTCACGGCCTGCCTCTCTGATGAGATTTACAATCATTGTGAGAACAATAATGTACTCGCCGAGGAGCAGAAAGGCTGTATTAAGGGCTCCCAAGATTGCAAAGAGCAACTTCTCATCGACGCTGTGGTTTTGGGACAGGCAAGGAGTAAGCGGAGAAACCTGTCTATGGCTTATATTGACTACCGCAAAGCCTTTGATTCCGTTCCTCACTCATGGCTAATCCATATTTTAAATCTGTACAAAATAGAGCCGAAAGTAGTGTCCCTCCTGGAATCCCTTATGGGCTCCTGGAGTACAACTCTGCATCTCATAATAAGAATAAAAGTATCACATCTGATCCCATCAACATCCGCCGCGGGATTTTCCAAGGTGATTCCCTCAGCCCACTATTATTCTGTCTAGCGCTTAATGACTAATAGTGGATATGGCTACAATATCAAAAATGCAGAACAGGAGCACAAGATCACACATCTCCTATATATGGACGATATTAAGCTGTACGCTTCGTCATCCACTGAGCTTCAGGGCTTACTCCGAAGAACTGAAGAATTCTCCAGGGATATCTGTATGTCGTTTGGATTAGATAAGTGTAAGACCCTCAGTATAATAAAAGGCGTTCAGCATGCAATGGGCTTTGAGCTTAGGGATGGAACTGCTATCGGTCCATTGGACGAGGAGGAAACGTATAAGTATTTGGGAGTGCAACAATCCCTAAATATTGAGCATAAACGAACAAAGGACCAAACCACTAAGAAATTCACAGTCAAAAAGATCCTGAAAACCAAACTGTCTGGAAAGAATATGTGCAACGCCATCAACACCTGGGCTATCCCTACGCTAACATATACGTTTGAAGTGATAAAATGGATCAAGACAGACTTAGAATACCTGGAGAAGAAAATTCGGACAATACTAACTAAGTCCCGAGCACATCACCCGAAAGCAGCCATCAAGCGTGTTACACTTCCAAGATATGAAGGTGGACAAGGTATCATCAACCCAAACGACTCCACAGTAAGCAGATCCCCACTTCATAGAGCTATCTCTCATTCTGATAATAATTATACGCCTCTTGACCTACAACGTAATGGACCCTTAGTTGAGCATCACACTGCTGAGCCTACGGACGAGGATCTCAAATACTCCTGGAAATACAAGGAGCTCCACGGAAGACATCCTCATGACTTGAGCCAAGAACATGTTGACAAAGAAGCGTAAAACTACTGGCTCAGTCGTGAGGAGTTGTTTTCCGAGACGGAGGGCTTCATTATTGCGATCCAGGATCAGGTGGTCGCAACAAAAAACTACCTCAAGTTTATCGTCAAGGATCGAGGCACACGCAACGACACTTGCAGGAAATGCGCCAGCGCATCCGAGACTATCCAACATATAACATTGGGTTGTAGAATGAAGTCAGCCACTGATTACACCCATAGGCACAACCAGGTAGCAAAGATAGTACATCTCAAGCTAGCTCTACATCACAATCTCTTGGCGACCAGCACTCCATATTACGAGTACACACCGTCAGCTGTCCTGGAGAATGAGGATTGCAAATTGTATTGGGATCGATCTGTTATAACTGACCGTATCATCCTCGCCAATAGACCTGATATTATACGCATCTTGAAGAGGCAAAAGCAAACCTTCCTCACTGATGTTACGATACCTAACACCAATAATCTGCAGCAGTCTTATGGTGAGATAGTTATATATATATACAATATATATAGTTATATCCACAACAGGTGCAGTACCGAGAACTCTCGCCCGAAACCTCAAACAGCTTAATATCCACCCTTATACTATTAACCAAATTCAGAAATCTGTCCTCCTAAATACAAGCAACTTAGTCAGAAAATTCCTGCATTTGCCTGTGAATTAAAATAGAAGCCGCCATCTTGCTAACAGCCGATGGTTGGTACACTGAACCTCCTCACAAGGAGAGAATCTGACAAATAATAATAATAATAATATTAAAAATAATTCGTTTGCTTTTAGAAAAGTGAAATGTATGGAAAAGCTTATGAAATCTTATGCGATAACGTTGCCAAATACCTATTTTGGGATAAGAGATATAATAAGCGATCATGATAATAGAAGCCAGTACCTATTTGTGACATTTTCTCTGATGCGTGTAAGATAACGTATGAACATTAGCAGGGCCGCAGGATAGTGAATTTTTTAATAAATTATTTAATGCGTTGATAGTCCTGCTGGTTTTTAAATTATTTCGTCAAATCGAGAAATGAAGCCGGTAATACTGCGTATTAGTACTTCCCACTATGTGACAGCACGGTCATTGTGTTGAAGCGTAGTAGCAAAACTGAATATCAAAGCCATCTTGTGGGGTTTTAAACTATACGCGAATTATGTGTTGAAGTCCAGGAGGAATTTATAAGCATTTGATTATGAATTCATACTGCGCTGCAACACAGGAGGAATTAGATGTCTTCGCGATGCAATCAATTTGCAGCAAGAGCCTCGTGGTCTAGAGGTCTAGATGATTAGGTCTCAAATCGGCGGCTTTCGGCGGCCCGGGTTCAAACCCAGTTTCTTTTTTTTAATTAAGTTTCTAAAAAGTTTTTTTTTATTTTGGGTATGTCTTGGGTTAGTAGGGTTAGTTTCCTTTTCTTGAGCCCCTGGGGCGAGCGGAGGGCCATGCGTAAAGTGAAATATTTTGTTTTCCTGTATTTTAACACAAGTGTTGCAGCGCAGTTGCGCAACAATAACGTGATCAATTACCTCACGAACGGTGCTTCTAATTATTACAGCGCATAAATTTGATTTTCAAGATTATAATATAATATTTCGCATAGTAACAACAGTAGTCTGGTTTCTAAGGACAGCCTGGTTTTCTTTCCTGTAGAAGAGTGAATATTTGAACTAGTGTAGTTTCTCTAGTTAAACCATTTCACATAAAAATGGGTATATTCCAATGAAATGCTAACTTTGATTCAATCTTAGCTTTGCATATACACAGAATACAATCTCCTTACAATAAATACTGCAATAAATGACGAATTTAATACTGAGATAAATTATTGATCAAATGGCTATAGAAGGATTTCAATTACGTTCCATGACAATTAAACTAAGCTAAAATGAATTGGACTTTGAAATTTCAAACCAATAATTAAATAATTTTATGTATTTCATGGAAGTACAATTTTTGAGAATCAAAATTTTACATTTTAGCAAAAGGGACATAATCTTTAAAAACTAATTTCAGCAGTTTAAACCCAAAAAATGGAGAGGTAAAATACTTATCTTAGGATACGAAAAAACTTAAAAGAGTGAAAGGTTGGCAGCATTTCCCCTATATTTTATCTGTCTTATCCATACTATATTATGACGCTATGCAGAACACAGTGATTACGAATATCTAGGCGGATTTCTTTCATGTCAAACCTGTGGCAAAAAGATTTTCATGAAAATAAAATAAGATTTAAAAAAATTAAAATTCCCTTCTCCGATGTTTGTTATATCACCCGGTATAACGATTATTAATATAACCATTTGCCTGATTATTATTTATATGTCACATAAGTACGTTCCAGCCTCATTATATCAACAAGAAAGGTCAATAACGAGTAGGTTGTCTTATAAAAAATGTGACTTGATTAGACGTGTATAAATAGTTTACAAAATTAATGATAATTTGAGGTTTCGCAAGATGTACTTAATTTGTTGAACCCGGAATAAAAGAATACAGACAAATAATTGGAAATTAAATATAAGGATATGTATTTATAGTTCGATTCAAAATTACATATACCTATAGTGAGAGAAAAATATGGTTGATGTTAGTAGTATCATGATGTTAAGGGTGCAAACCAGTTTGCATACAAATTTTACTATTTCTGCCAGTGGTCAGTGGCGTGTTCACAGGCGAGTTATTTCAATTGAAAGAATGCTAAAGATTACTTTAAGAAGTGTTTACTATGGTTAAATGAGTAATGAAAAGATGGAATTTCAAAATGTTTTAACAAGTATTTTCAACGTTTTCCATTTCAAAAGAAGTGTTATGCATTGCCATGACAGCTTTAAGTTGAACCCAAATCAATTATATTGGATTTAATTTACGGTGGTGGGATGGAAGGCGAAATATTCTAATATTTCCTATTAGGGCCAATTCATCAGCCTACGAAAGCGTAGGAAAATTTACACTTTTTCTGTCAATTGACACTTTTTTTGTCAATTTACACTTTTTTCTGTTAATTTACACTATTTCTATCAATTTACACTTTTTTGTCAATTTGCACTTTTTCTGTCAATTAAAGATTTTCTACCATTGGCGTCTAGGCACAATAATTATGAGGCTTCACGCATGCGTACGTGCTAATTCATATATTTTTCAAAGGTTTTATTCTTGATTTTGGGCATGCCTTGGCTGGTAAAGTTTGGGTTAGACTTGTTGGGTTGCGCCCCCGGAGCGAGCGAGGCGAACAGAGCGCCATGCATGAAATGAAATATTAGAACGGTAACACTGCACTGCTGCCAAACGCCCAGGCAATTTTCACTTTCCGGACCTGCGCGTTTGGCAGCAGCCGTTCTAATATATCACTTCAAACATGGCCTTCCGTCCGCTTAGCTTGCTCCGGGGGTGCATCCCAACAAGACTAGCCCAAGGCATGCCCAAAATCAAAAATAAAACAATTTTGAAAAAATACCTATATGAATTAGCACGTACGCATGCGTGAAGCCTCAAAATTGTGTGCCTGGACGCGAATGGTAGAATTCGGTAGAAAAAGCGTAAATTGACAGAGAAAGTGTATATTGGTAGAAAAAGTGCGAAGTGACAGAAAAAGTTTAAATTGACAGAAAAAGTGTAAATTGACAGAAAAAGTGTCAATTAATAGAAAAAGTGTTAATTTTCCTGAAAATATTTTACAGCTCTCCGCTTTCGTATCAACCATATATTTTGCACAAAAATACTTATTTTCAATCATATCCCCTTTATGTACTCCTTTCGTTTGGAGAAAGCCATTAGATAAAATTGTTTCTTCACCCAGAAGAATTTGGTAGTTTTTCAAATTTCCTGGTATGATAACATTTACCACAATGCGCTTTAATTTCAGCAAACCAGAGTGCCCTTCGCTTAATCGAAGAGTGGGGTAGGAAGCACTTTCTGTCTGTAAGCCCCAGGAAGATGTAGATGGTGCTCTTCGCCCGAAAAAGGAGGACGAATCCACTACGGCCTCCGACTCTCCTTAACACACAACTAAATTTTGCGTCTGAGGAAAAATACCTTGGATTTGATGCTAAATTAACCTGGAATCTTCATTTAGAACGAAGACTAAAGAAGGCATACATTCCTTATGAAGATTGCCGCAGGGCCGTGGGAAAAACTTGGGGTCGTAACGTGGATCTATACTGCAGTCATAAGACCCATGTTTGCTTATGGAGTTTGGAGGCTCAAGAATCAACAGAAAACTGCAATGCTTAGGCTCAGTCAGGTACAGAGATCTGCCTGCCTAACCATAATGGAACCTATGAGAACCAGAACCACGA
>JAEQML010070601.1:0-16687 GCA_016904865.1 Pissodes strobi | reverse complement strand
TTAAAAGATATTAAAGCTTGTTCAAAAAATGGTTTTAAACTTAATGGCGTAGCTAATAACAATAATATTAATGAAAATGATGAATACGAAGATGAGTTGCAAGTTTTACATCAAGTTCAAGAACAGCCCCGGGCAAGTATCCAAAGATCCCGTAATTTAAACTTGAAAGTAATGTCAATGAAAAAGGCATTAAAAAAAATAAGTTTAGTATCGACCTTAAAGCCGAAATTTATTCATACTTCACTCCCACGTGACTTTCATATAAAATTTGATTTTTATCACTGAATATTGGCATTCTTCTAGGATGACAGATATTTTGGATACAACATTCTATTTTCAGACTAAGCTAAATTTATAATAAATGGCATCTTCTCATCACAAAATTCCCATTACTGAAGTACAGATGATCTTCATTGGGCGGTAGAACGTAGAAATCAATATTTAGAAAGTGTCAACGTGTAGCGCAGAATTTAAAAACTGAAATTTTAGAACCAGTTTTTTTTGACGAAAAATTAAATGGCGCTTGTTTTTTACTTTTTTTGCAAGAATTCGGCGACATGTTTACGAATTACTACTGGCGGTAAGACAAGAATTAATTTTTCAATTAGATGAAGCACCTTGCCATATAAAAGCTGATTCTTTTCTGGGCGAATCGTGTTTTATTTGCAAGCAAGTCTTTTTATAAAGATTTTTTTGTTCTAAAATCCATAACAAAAAATTTTCCATAAATTTTTACACATGCAGTATTTAGAAGGCACCTAATATATTTATTTGAGAAGTTGGCTGATGACCCAAAGAACTCCTTAAATTATTTTCGCATGAGCAAAATTACGTTTGATTATATATTTGATAATATAATTATTAATAAGATCTGTTGATAAAAGGTACATTCGTATCGAAAACTTTCCTCATGCAGGAGAGATGAATTTCAGGTACAAGATATATTACTCTGTAATCTTTTTGGCAATTGCCAATGCAGATTATAATTTTTAGTCGTGGATATTGAAGCATATGAGAACGATTATGTTTCCTCGGTTCTTGAAAATACTGACGAATGTAGAAGACGAACGAACGATGAATTAGACATTTTTTCTTAACGATAAAGTGTTACCAATGAATAACCATATTCTAAAAGATTTTTCAAATCATAATTTGGGTATCAAACAACATGGTTTTAACTATAGACTTCATAGAGCTCGTAGATACAAAGAATGCGCTATCGGAATTTTAAGCAACAAATGGAGAATATTTCACAGAGCAATTAGTGTTTCCAAGTCTTTTATAAAAAATATTATAAAAGCTTGTATTGTATTACAAAACATAATACGTAAAAAAAATATCACACGGAAGATTGATTATTTCTTCTGGTTCCAAATTATAAAACCTAGCACCTGTCAAAACACAGTCAACTAATAAAACAGGACAAGGTGTACGCTCGTGTTTGGCAAATTATTTTGCTGTTAGTAAAAGTAGACAATTACCCTGGAAAATTTAAGTGTCATTATATAAAAGAATAATAATAGTATTTATCTGAACTTTTTTTTTCGTTTGAAACAATTGCCCATATCCATAAGGGCTAGTTCTCCATAATAAACTCATATGCTCCTCATTGCTTTACATAAGCTGAAAGAATATATCTACCCGTAATACAGAACACTGATGAGTTGGAAATTACACAAGAAACACGTGCTTAAATGTCCATCCCATACTTTGGTGGTTGTGTTAAATATTTATTCTAAGGTAAGTCAAGAAAACTAGTTCAAAATATCTAATAGAAAATCTTCTTAGTAGTTCATTGTCATTTTCTTTATGTTTCCTATTTTAATGTTTACGCGAAACTGGGACCTCAAGGTTTAGATAATTTATGTTCCGCCATTACCTACTGTTGTTCTGGCAAAGTGAATAGGGCAAAGCGGACAGCTATTCGCTTTGCCCGGTAACTATTCTCTTTGCATTTTTAGAGGTAAATTTAAATTTTGTAAATAGTTTTGTATAGAGAAATTTATAAAATCCATTTTTAAGCGTACTAGTCAAAATATAACTTTTTTAATGGTATTTTTCTGCTACACTCTATAGGCAATGAAAAACTAAATCCAGCAAGCTAAAATTAGGAAGGTTTGTAACTTTTTTACCGGTGCACAGGAAACTCAATTGAAAAATTACTTAAGACATATGGACAGGCTTTTATTTGGCTTAACTCACACAGGCTCTTTAAAACTGACATTTATTTAGACCCAAGCCAACAAATTAAAACATGCTTTTAAAAATGGGAAAGTAGGGAAAGAGTGGCTTACGAAATGTAGAACTCGTCATCAATTGGGCGTACAAGAGGATTTAATCGACCTCAAGTAGAGCAGTTTTATACTATTCTATGGGAGCTTTTAGTAAAATATAAGATTTCAGCAACTTCAGTTGCAAACATGGACGAAACCGAAATAATGTCAAATTCAAACAGAACCCCTTAAATATTGGTCACTAGATGGAAAAAGCAAGTAGGGGTAAAAGTGGGCTCTGAGCTTCATTACAACATTGTTGTAATGCAGCTAGATCTTTTATTCCTCCATATTTCATTTTTGTGCAGAAAAAGATGCTGGAAAGGCCAATAGATTGGTCGCTTAGGGGTTCTCAATGATCTTGCACTGATGGTTGGGTGACTGGGCCAATATTTTCGCTATGGCTTAAACACTTTGTGGAAACTATTAGACCAAGCGAAGAAAAAAGTGTTTACTTCTGCTTGACAATCATGGATCACACAATAATATTATTCAGCTTTGGGGTACGCATCCCAAAATAACATCATATTTTTATCTTTTACACCTCATACATCATCGATGCAGCCTTTGGATTTATCTATGTATGCCTCCATAAAGAAGTTTTTTGAGAAAGAACTGAACATATTTCAAAAAAAAATTACCAATGATATTATATGTGTAGACTTTATGCACCTGCATATTTAAAAGAAGCCACTTCCCAAAATGCAGTTAGTGGGTTAATAAACTAGGCATATTTCCATATGACCCCTTAAGGGACTCCAGCAAATACTAACAATATTGATCAATATTTTAGTTTAGATGATGACGTTCTCTTTATTACTCTTTTAAATAAAAAACAATATGTACCTCTTTTGTAACCTTCTGTGGCTTTTTATCCTCCTCCACTACTGATCAATTATCTAATAAAAATCCAGATGCTGCTGTTGCTATACCATCATCTTCAATGTAATTTCCATCAATTAAAAAAACTGGTGAATCAATACTAATTTCTGTTCCACCAACTATCAAAACCTCTGATATCATGTTTCCTGTCGCACCACCGAAACCATCGCCCGAATCAGTTTGCCCCCCCCCCCCCCCCAAAGCATCTGCAGTAGCGCAGTCTATATCACAGAAATTAAAACAGAATGTCAGTCCTTTCGATATACGACCAATACCACCCATGTCTTCGAATTCAAATCGACCTAGAAAACGAAAATCCCAGAAAGGTTAACCTCAACTTCTATTAAAAATAGAGATACTTAGTCAAAAGCTAAGAAAGAAAGGAAAATGGCAATCAGAAAAGTCGAGAAATGAGAAAAAATTAATTGTGAGCTACAATAGGATTTCTAAACAAATTAAAAAAATTATTGGCACAAAGTCTGGTGAATATTGTAATTTTCTGGTGTGTGGAGAATTTTTCGCAAAGACCCGCAAAGACTGGATCCAAGGCCATGTCAGAATTGGGCACACGAGCTTTGCACAAATTATAATGACTTTGGTTCTTTTTTGTGACCATTGTATATATTAAGTACATCTGTTCCTTTGTACTTTCTTATTTAAATAAATGATTTAAATATATTACTGTATACCAACAAAATAATGTATTTGTTATTTACTTTGCCCGGGTAGTCGGGTAAATTGAGAAAATGCATTGACGCGAAAAATATAAGAATTAAAGTAAAAGAGGAATATTAAATTAGCACGTTTTGAATTGTAGTGGAAATACACTCGTCCCGTTGAATTTTGTTTGATTAGAACTTGATGATAAATAAAAATATGATGAATTTTGATCCTGAACATGTCCACTTTGCCCGGGATTGCCCCATTTCCTGCCAACTTTTGTCCTGAAGTATTTCGTTTCGTTGTTTTATTGGTTCTATCATAAATACGGGGTTTAGAGTTCACTAGTTCAATTAATGTTACTGTATCGTATTTAAAACCGGCAATTTTTCTTAGTTTTGGTTCAACCCAAAAACTTCACAACACTTATAAACGACGCTATTCGAGTGACTGCTGTTCGCCGATACGTTGCGTCGTTGCCTCTCTCGACACATTACCGATATATCGCCGAAGGTGAAAGCATTCCCATTTAATTATAAGAGATTAGGCGTCTACTGGAATCCTTGTCATGTCAGACAGTGTCAAAACGCCCAATGTTTCGGATATTTTCAGACGATCGTAGAAAAAATAAATCGGCTCTAAAGCAGTTATCAAGAGTCACTTTGATATATTTATTGAAAATTATAGGTCAGTTGCAACATACCATGGAAACCGTACATGGAACGATAACCTCTAGTAATTAGATAAAATAAAATAATAAAGATACATTTATTTACTTTTTGTATGTACCTCAAAATTAAATCACATTCTAACACACACTGTGGCACAAGAGCATGTTTGCCATATTTCTTTATTAATCAGTGAATTTAATTCTCAAGTTTTGTTTGTAAATAGCACTTACTATTTTAAATTTATTGCACCATGTTACATTTGGTATTCTATAAATACCTAATTTAAATCTACCTTAGTTAACAAAAAAAAAACGTAATTACCTACTTTAGAATTTGAAATATAATCATCAAGCATGCGGGGAATTTCTATAAATAAAAGTGGCAATGCCGCGCGGCTGCCTCGGCTGCCTCGGCTACCTCGGCTACCTCTCGTCTACTTTCGGCCGATTCCGGCCGAATAACAACATGGCGTACTAGTCGTAGTAAAACGGCATGTTTTGATTCTGTTACTATCGTGTGGTGTTCTTTAGTGCTTTGTAAGACTCTTTGCGGCAAATCAGTGTTTAATACTTTATCATGGTTCATCATTGTAGAGTTTGCAAGAAAACAAGTCGAAATTTTCCAAAAAATTGTTTTATCGGTGAGTATTAAATGTCATATCATTGACGTCCCATGAGGGCCATACAAAGCAATAAAGTAATGCATGTGTTTCTAGTTCAAGTACAAGTAGATGACAATTAGCTTCTAATAACACTTTACAAGTTTATTATAACTGCAAATCAAAAATAAAACTAATCTAGCATAATTGATATTTTCGTCTTAATTATCTACACGAGTCCTACCGCCTGACGAGCCTTAGGCCTGTGCGGGCTAAACATACTTCTGAAAACTGAATGATATATTGGTTATAAATACTTTTAACACCTTGCCATCTACTTTACTGGACTGGTTTGGGGACCATATATATGAAGATGACCCGTTAAATTGCCATGGAACCGAATTAATAAAATTAGTGTTAACAAATTATTTTAAAATCAGGATACATTATGAAACTTAAAAAGGTTGAATCTTCTCAGAAACCAACAGTTAGAAGTTTACTTACAAAAGCTGTCTTATTTCGAAATGAATACACTTTTGTATACTTAGTAGTTATTCAACTAGATTGTTTAAATAAGCGTTGTATACTTAAAATGAAATTTCAGGACTTAAAAACTTGTCAAAATGTTCCAAAATAATTTTGCCTAGTATTTTCTTAATGTCTAGCTTTGCTTTGTTTTGTTCTTTTGAGATTTTTTTATTGTTGTGATTATTATTTTTGATTTTTCAATAGCGAAATCAGCAGTCTTACTCTATTTAATTATTGGAACATTTTAAACGCCATTAGAATGTTAAAAACTGCATTTTTACATCTATTACGATAAAAGTATGTATATCATATCCTAAATGTAATCTTAGGTATATACGAGTATTGTCTAGCGATTTGACATTTGATTTAGTTTTATGGTGTATTGCAAAATCTCTTTAATTTTTAATTAAGAAATAATTCTAATTAAATAAATATCGTTTTAATTTGAATGCAGTACATAATATTATTTTAATACTGAGATACCAATTCTGTGGCTGCGCGCACCAGAGTTTTGATGTTCGGAATTGTCGATACCTTTTTTTCATACCACTTTTGATACCCAGTCAGTCTAAACAAAAAAAATGGAGGTGTGGTGATGGAACTTTATTGACTTTTAATCTTTTTTCATTATAAAATCTCCCTATAAAATATTATTAAAGACTTTTCAATACATTTAAATAGCATTCATCAATTAAATTTATATATAATGTGCTAAAAAATTCGTTTCCAAACTTCAAAATTGTCGGTCTCAAATTTCCCAATATTTCAGTATCCAGATTTAATTTAAGAATCGAACTCTATAAACGACTCACAAATTCCCATTTTTAGTTTTTGCGTGATCAATTTAGATTTAAATTTTGGTGAGGAAAAAATACCAAGAAAAAATGCTACGCCTATGTTTTGTTTACTTACCCACTAACCACTTGCTTTACCACAGTTTCATTGATAAATACGCACGTCACAGTCTGTGGTTTAGGATGCAGTTTTCTAGAAAATCATGAATGACAGACTGTCTTTTTAAGTAGGTAGTCTTAGGAATGAACTACCAGCAGCAAAAATATTTTTACTGTCGCTGACAGCGACAGCAATAGTATATTATTTTATATGGAGGAAAAGTGATACTTTTCATGGCGCGCTCGTGTTTAACAGCCGAACGGAGTGAGGCTGGTAATAGAGAGCAAGCCATGAAAAGTAAGTTTTCCTCCACATAAAATATGCTGTTTTTTCTTCAAATGTCGACAAATTAATGCAAAAATATCTCTTTTTAATAATTATTATCAAAGATAAGTTGGTTTGCAAGTAGGCTTAGACCGGTATCGGTGAATAGGCACAGGTCGTTGCTATAGTAATGTAACATAAAGCTGTCAGTGGACACTGTCAACAATAATTATTTTTTTAAAATTGCGTCTCCGATTGCGTTTTAATTCCGTATTGATAAGCAGTTATTGAGTAAGTTCGATTAAGTTAATAACCAATTTGTTCCTAAATTAGTGATTTTTAGAAATGCAGTGCACAAATTGAGTGATAAATACAAATTTTAGTTTAATAATTCTTGAGTTGTTGACGCTTGCTTTGTTGTTTGTTTGTATCTATGTTGCTATGGTAACACTTTTACCTCCGCCGGCGGAAAAGTGAAAAGTAAAGCTCCGGCGGAGGAAAAACTAAACTTCACGGCCGCCTACACAGTCGAGTAATGACGGATTTACTGACGTTTGAAGAAAAAAGATCTTTCTACCGCTCTAAGCTTTTCCATAAAGTGGAACTTTTACTTCGCTTATTGAGTGGAAAAAAGTTAAGTTTTTGTGACATTTGAAGAAAATATAATATTTTTCCATTTAATAAAGACCATAAGCCCTTATTTTTCTATTGATTACTCAATTTGCTTTCACGTCATGTGAGTATCGAATTTGTAGTCCCTTTAATCCAGCGTGAATAATACGTTCGTTCGGCGGGAATTCATATGCATTGAGGTTCGTGTTTGGCGTTGTAAAGGTCTATTCATGTAGAATATCGAAATACTGTTCCTTTTTTAAATATACTGGATTAAAGCGGCACCGCGATTTGTGCAGTATTAAACGATTTTGAGTTATTCCATTGTTCAGCTTTTAAGCACGTCGGATATGAATATTAGCGGTGCAACTTTTATAAATATAAATAAAAAATTGTCGCTCAAACTATAGTGGGGCTATTACTTAATATTGTAATCTTAGTTATTTTACACAAAAATTGTAAAACTATAATACAAATTTAAACGACACTTGGGACGATTCTACAGCTGAAACTAAATTTTGATTAGTATACACAACATTGGTCGTCACTGGTCAGTATCGGTAATAACTAATGGCATATATTGAATTTTAGACGAATTAAGAGAAAACATGGTTGCTGACATTAGACCTTATCAGATTGGAATTAGCTTTTTAACGAAAATGATTTTAGTAAACCGGAGAGTATATTTCATTGACTATCCCTGTTAGATGTGGTATATATCTTAATGGAGTTTTATTGATGGGATTTCTCTCTGATGACTTTGTGATAGGCTATTTAATTTTACAAATATATATAAAAAATTCCCAGCATTAAACATATCAATCAGTACTCCAATAACCCAATATTGTCAAAGTTAGTTAAAAAACTTGATAAGGTACACGAGCCTTTAACTGTTTTAATTGAATTTTCTAACTATTTTATTTTTTTATATTTCTCGTTCTAGACAACTGGGTCAGATTTCTTCCTCGAAACATCGAGCATTTTCCAGTTCTTTTAGGTTTTTTAAGGCCACTAAATAGGCACTTGTGCTGCGGCTAGAGCAGAAGCTGCCTTATTCAAAAACTGAGGTGGAGAAATAGGCAACAATTTATCTCACAAACCTACTTTAGACATTATGTTTTTTCGTTAAAGCGTACTTGCCTAAAATGCATTCGGGGTGAGAGCACTTCTCTAGTAGTTCTAATTCAATTGGTTTATCCAGTCTACAATCGAACACGTACCCTGGGTTCTACCACTTTTTTGTAATTGTCAGATGACTCCCTGGTGCCAAAGCAAATTAATGAAGATTGAACCCTAACGAATACATTTGTTACCATGATACTTGCCTATATAAAAGCTACATTTAAAACATGAAAAGCTATTACTAAATTGGCACGTAAACGTAAAACTTTGGTAGGTTAACGTTAGAAAACCAATTAATTATTATTGAAATCCCGTGGGATGTGAAAATCATCTTGCATATTACAAGGAACTACGTGTTAAAAACATTTTACACTTAATATCAAGATGAAATCGAATTATTGGGCATGCATTTATAAACTCTTTACTGACGTCTTCCTTTAATCTAAATCAAAATGATTTATAGTGATGGCTCGCCTATAGTTCAAGTCGGAAATAATAGTCAGTGACTCATTTTTAGTTTTAAGGCGCGCCTCGCGGGGTAAGGGAAGAGAGAAGGAAATTCCAGCGGCAGATACAATTGCTTTGTAAATTAATATGTTATAATAACTATATAATGGAATAGTAATAAGTAAACTTAGGCAAATATCCACTTAAAAAAATAAAGTTTATGCACATAAATATGCATGATTTTACTCTAAAATATGCAAAAAAACGTATATTCAAAATTATTCCCAGATCTAGTAATAAGCAACAAAATTGTACTACAAACGAATCATAAAATATTCATTAAGGCTAGGAAAAAAAGAGTCATGGATGATAAGGGGTTTTTCTTATCATAAAATACCATATTGAAAGTTGCATCGAAAGTTTACATCAAACATCAATAAAACTTTAAGTTTACTACTCGTTATCGGAGGTTCCCAAGCGGTAACCCATCCAAGTACTAATCACGCCCGACGTTGCTTAACTTCAGCGATCGAACGAGAACTGGCATTTTAAACGGCATTATAAGATCCTTTACACAAATAGTGCACTATATAAAAATCGGCCTTTCCTATTGGCCGATCCGCATGGCCTTCTGCTCGCTTCGCTCGCTACGGGGGCTCAAGGAAAGGAAACTAACCAGGTGCTAACCCAAACTAACCCAAGACATACCCAAAATCAAGGAAAAAACTGTTTAACAACATAATCTTAAAAAGAATAATAAAAAAAAGCAACGGGGTTTGAACCCGGGCCGTCCAGGTGAGACCCAGTTGTCTAAACATCTACACCAAGAGACCTCTTGATAGAAATCGTTTGCATCACGAAGACATATTGTAATACGAGATGGATCAACCAATAGGAGAGGTTGATTTTTACATAGTGCATTATTTGTGTAAAGGATCTTAAAAAGCTTTTCAACGTGCTATGGTCCTTACCTGTGCATTTTAGCATGTTCATAGAATAAAAACAAAAACATTCGCATTTATAATATTAGTTAGGATTCATTAATAATACGTACTGGCAGCTTTGGAGCGGATTAATTCACTGCACAAATTCGACACGAAAATCTAATGCCACCAGGAATAACATCAACATATGAACACAGGATATTTACCTTATAATCTTGGGCCGACATCCTTTGATTTGGGACAATCAATAACCAGCTTTTTCAAATTTTACCGCTTTAAGCGTCTGGGCATCTGAATAACACTTTTGACAGTTCGTATAATTAAAAATAATAATATGTTTTTTTATCGTCTAAAATCCGTTTGAAACGATTTTAAATGGCAAAATTGTATATAGTACTGTCCTAGCGGCTAGAATCGGTTTACACATTTACTTTCCATTTGCCGAGATTTATCCTCATACCGCCGCGTAAGAAGTTTACACATCAAAAACTCAAGGGCATTCAAGATCAAATTACCTCAATGTCATTCAAGGTAAAAGACACCACAAAACAGTCCCAAGGACCTTCAAGGTCATACATGCTTGGAGCAATCCCAAGGTCATATGCGCGACCCTCAACAAAAACTCAAGGACATTCAAGGTAAAATGTCAAGGACATTCAAGGTGAAATTAGGCCAATGTCGTTCAAGGTCGAATACACTTAAGACCAAGTGGGCGGGGTTTATCTCAAAGTCACCGGCGGGG
This sequence comes from Pissodes strobi, assembly GCA_016904865.1. Classification (NCBI taxonomy): domain Eukaryota; kingdom Metazoa; phylum Arthropoda; class Insecta; order Coleoptera; family Curculionidae; genus Pissodes; species Pissodes strobi. The sequence goes on along the minus strand of JAEQML010070601.1, from coordinate 6,050 downwards.
GTGAGGGGGCAAAAAGTTGGAGGGGGAGAATTAAGGCCGCCTAAAGCACTCTACTTAATTCACTGCATACTTTCGACACGAAAATCTACAAAGCTTGTTCTTTTACCAGCTACTCATCTTGGGCCGACATCCTTTGATTTGGGAACCTCAATAACCAAATTTTGCAAATTTTAGAAGAGGGCTATGACTCAATATTGTTTTAAACGTCTGGACATCTGAATAATACTTTTGACAGTTCGTTTAATTTAAAATAATATTATGCTTTTTTATCATCCAAAATCCGTTTTAAAACGATTTTAAATGATACAATTGTATAAAAATCACAAAATTCGGACTTTTTAGGACGATAGCCGTGGCTTCGGACGAATTTGTCGTGGATTTTGAAGCGAAAATTCATTTTAAATTCAACCGTCCATTAAAAAAAAAACTTATAGATGGAAAATTATAGAAGAGGGCCATGACTGAGTATTGTTTTAAAAGTCTGGGCATCTGAATAATACCTTTGACGGTTCGTTTAATTTAAAATATGCTTTTATATCATCTAAAATCCGTTTAAAACCGATTTAAATGGCCAAATTGTATAAAAATCCTTCACCGGCTTATAATGTCACACTCGATTTACACATTTTCCCCCATTTACCGAGATTTGCCCTCATACCGCCGCGTAAGATGTTTACACATCAAAAATGTGCAGATATGAAAACCGAAAAAATTACCCTTCACTTTTAGATAGGAAAATCTATAAACATAATATAATTATAGTCAAAAGCGATTTTATCGTGCGGGTCCAAAGGTCACAATTTTCAGTAAAAACTTAATTTGTGACAGATTTTGTGTGTAAAATCTGTCAAAGTAATGACATTTAAAGAAAAATAATAATAAATAAAAAATAAATAAATAATAAATAAAAATGTGACCTTTGGACCCGCACGATAAGACCGCTTTTGACTACAGCCATAACGTTACTGTAATATTTTTAACCTGTTCTGATTCTGTTTAGCCCGTTTTGGCTATTTCTAGTCACTTTTGGTTAGTCGTTCAAACATCTTTCCGTTAGTTCCAACTTATTGATGTGTAAACATCTTACGCGGCAGTATGAGGGCAAATCTCGGCAAATGGGACGAAAATGTGTAAACCGATTCTAGCCGCTAGGGCGGTATTATATCCAATTTGCCATTTAAAATAATTTTAAATGGATTTTAGATGATAAAAAAGCATATTTTAAATTAAACGAACAGTCAAAATTATTATTTATTAATTATTATATTCCCAGTGTATTTGGATCCATAGCACAGCTTATTTTTAATGGACGGTTGAATTTAAAATGAATTTTCGCTTCAAAATCCAAGACATATTCGTCAGAAGCCACGGCTATCGTCCTAAAAAGTCCAAATTTTTGGGTTTTTATATAATTTTGTCATTTAAAATCGTTTTTAGATGATAAAAGAGCATATTATTATTTTAAATTAAACGAACTGTCAAAAGTATTATTCAGGTGCCCAGACGTTTAAAACAATATTGAGTCATAGCCCTCTTCTAAAATTTGCAAAATTTGGTTATTGACTTTCCCAAATCTAAGGATGTCGGCCCACGATTACTAGGTAAATAAGCTGAGTCCATATATTGATGTTATTCCTGATGGCATTAGTTTATCGTGTCGAATTTGTGCAGTGAATTAATCCACTCCGAAGCTGCCAGTAAGTATTATAAAATAATCCTAACTAATATTACAGATGCGAATGTGTTTGTTTGTTTGTTTCTTAAGCTTTCACGCATAAACTGTTCCGATCATCATGAAATTTTGTACAAATATTTTCAAGAGTATAGTAAAGAACATAGGACACTTTTAGCTTTTATCCGAGGCTTCGTTCGCGTTGATTTTTTATTATTTTAAACTTGGTTATTAAACCTAATTTTATCCTGTGACCAAGGTAAAACGCAACAATGGCCATAGCATGTTAAAAATGCCAGTTCTCGTCCGATCACGAAGTTAAGCAACGACGGGCGGGGATAGTGCTTGGATGGGTGACCGCTCGGGAACACAACGTGTTGCTGTCGTTTTTTTACAACCGATGTCGTTAGAGGATATGTTTACACATCAGTGTCTCGACTACTACCAGACTCGCTCAATTTTTTTTTAGTCATTTGAACTGATTCCGATACGTTATAATCAAATTTAATCTTTTCGTTTTGATTAGTTTTAACTTACTTTAATTTTTGCAATCTATTCCGATACGGTTTAGCCCGTTTTGGTGCTTTTGGTTACTTGTGATTAGTGTTCGTTAGTCATTCAATCAGCTTTCGGTTAGCTTTAGTTAGTTTTAAATTATTTTAGTAATTTGAACCGGTTCCGATACGTTATGGTTAATTTTAGTTAGTCGGCAAAATTCGGTTAATTCAGGTTCATTTCACCTTATAAGCTTAATATTTTTAATCCGTTCTGATATGTTTTAGCCCATTTTGGTGCTTTTGGTTACTTTTGGTTAGTCGTTCACTTTCGGCTAATTTCAATTAGTTTTAATTTATTTTAGTTATTTGAACCGGGTCCAAAACGTTATAACCAATTTTAGTGTTTTTGGTTAGTCACCAAAATAAGGTTAATTTGAATTAGTTTCATATTACTTCAATATTTTTAATTTCTTAGATACGTTTAAGCCCGTTTTGGTGCTTTTAGTTACTTTTGGTTAGCTTTGGTTGGTTATTCAATCAATTTTCGGTTACTTTCAGTAACTTTCAATTTATTTGAGCCATTTGAACCGGTTCCGATACGTTAAAACAATTTAAACGTTTTTGGTTAATAATGTAGGTCGTCGCAAAAATTCTGTTAATTTGGGTTAGTTACTTATTTTATTCTTAATTTGTTCCTATACGTCTTAGTCCATTTTGGTTACTCTTGATTAGTTTTGGTTCAACATCTTTTGGTTAAGTTTAGTTGGTTTTAATTTATTTTAGTCATTTGAACCGGATTCGATACGTCATATCCAATTTTGATGCTTTTGGATAACTTTAGTTAGTCGCCAAAATTCGGTTAATTGTTAGTTTCAACTTGTTTTAGCCCCTTTTGATGCCTTTGGTTACTTTTGGTCTATTTTGGTTAGTCGTTCAGTCAACTTTCGGTTAATTTCAGTTAATTTTAATTTATTTTAATCATTTGAACCAGTTCCGTTACACTATAACCAATTTTAGGGTTTTTGGTTAGTCACCAAAATTCGGTTAATTTAAAGTAGTTTTAACTTAGTTCAATATTTTAAATCTATTTCGATGCGTTTTAGCCCGTTTTGAAGCTTTTAGTTACCTACTATTGGTTAGTCGTTCAGTCAAGTCTCAGTAAAGTTCAGTTAGTTTTAATATATCTTAGCCATTTGAACCGGTTCCGGTACGTTATAAGCAATTTTAATGGTTTGGTTAGTTTTAATTAGTCGCCAAAATTCGGTTAATTTTAACTTACTTCAATATTTTTAATCTATTTCGATATGTTTTACCCGTTTTGGTGCTCTTAGTTACTTTTGGTTAGTTTTGATTAGACATTCAATCACCTTTCGATATCATAAGCAATTATAATGCTTTTGGTTAGTCACCTAAATTCGGTTAATTTGGGTAAGTTTTAACTTACTTCAATCTTTTTAATCTATTTCGATATGTTTTAGCCCGTTTTGGTGCTTTTAGTTATTTTTTGATATTTTCAATCGTTTTTCGGTTACTTCCAATTAGTTCCAATTTATTTTAGTAATTTGAACCGGTTCCGATACGTTATAAGCAATTTTAATGTTTTTGGTTAGTTTTGGTTAGTCACTAAAATTCGGTTAATTTGGGTTAGTTTTAACTTACTTCAATATTTTAAATCTATTTCGATACGTTTTAGCCCGTTTTGGTGCTTTTCATTAGTTTTGGATAGTCGTTCAATACACTTTCGGTTAGTTTCAGTTAGTTCCAATTTATTTTAGTAATTAGAACTGATTCCGATACGTTACAATCAATTTTAGTTTAAATAAACAAGCTAACACGATCTCTTACGATGTCATGAATGTGGCAAATGTAGCATGCGTTTTTTCACGATTTGAGGCCCTATTTAGGAAAACAGAAACATTTTCAATGTTAAAACAAAACGATAACCTAAACCCGCAAGCGCGACTATGCAACAGATCTCTCACAGGGTACATGCTCGTTTACTGTTGCAACGTTGCGACCTCCGCCCGACGGTCGTAAAATACCAGTATATTTACGACCGTCGTCGATCGCGAACCTCTGTTAAAGTACAGCTGCTTCAAATGCTCCGCGTAACGCGCGTATACGGGCCACAATGAATTTGGCAGCGGTGCACGTTTTGTGCCGGAACTCTGTGTCCGCATTTAGAATAAGCGGCATTTTGCGAGCATTTCATACCAGATTTATTGTTAAATATTAAATATTACTTTAAGCCGCTCACGTTGGTCTGTTTTCGAACGAGTGACTGACGTCACTGACTATTATTTCCGTCTCAAGGTATAATTCCGTGTATATTAGTATATATAAAATAGTCTTAACATTAAGTCTTTATTCAGTTCTAAGATAAATGCTATTGGGAAATTTGTTCTGGGCGAGCGAAACGATAGAGTAGGGGAATCTTATTATTGACAATATCTGGCTGGAACTTCCAAAGCCAATACTCTATACATGAAAATCTTTACAAATCGTCAGAAACCAGATTAATTTTATGACGAAAAGTGGTCGTTCCCGAAACAATATCCGGACCGTAAAAACATTATAATTTGATACGCTAGACATTTACAGCTAATCTAAAAAAAGAATATCACTGGAGCAACTTAAAGTACTTGAAATAAGGGGGAAACCTGCCAATGAGATTATCATAGCAGAAAGAAACATTGATTAAACTTGGTTGGATTTTAGAAGTTTCCATTGTGGAAAAAGTAATGAATTTAATAGCACAACCCAAGAGAATAACAAGAAATAACTACGTTGGGGTTTGGAACCTTCGGCAACATGCACTAAAACAGAGTTTTATCCACAATACCGAAACAGAATTTTTGCACTCGACGCGCGTTTCGCTAACCATGTTAGCATCATCAGGAGATGATTAAAACTAAAATTAAAATCTACCTAATTCTCTTTTATACTACTGTTGGCTTAATCAAGCGGAACTAAAAAGAACCAATCCTGGAATCCCACTAGTCACGCTTGATCAACCAATACAATGGACTATACGGAATAGGCTCTCTATCTCTATTTACACTATTCTTACATTTAATAATTTCCATACTTTCATATGCTTCTAATAAACTCCTATCAGTTATATTATGAATTAATTTTAAATTTTTAATTGATATTCTATGATTATTATCAAAAGCATGCTCGGCAAGACTTAATTTTTCTGTTCTACCATACTTTAAATGAGCTATATGTTCTTTGAATCCCGTTTGTATACATCTTCTAGTTTGCCCAACATATTTTTGGTTACAATCAATACATCCAATTTCATATATTCCACTTCTTTCTAATATTTCAATTTTGTCATTTGGACCACCTAATAATTTCTTCATGTTAAACTGAGTCTGGTATACTAATTTTAAACCTACTTCCTTAAAAACTTTTTGAAGTCCTCTAGTATACTGAGGATTATACGGTATCGAAACATATTTTGTATTTTCATCCTGATTAACGAAAGAAGTGGAATCACGAATGGTCTTTCTAAAAAAATGCCTATTAATTAGTTTATTTATTAAGTTAGTATTAAAACCATTAACTTTCGCTATATTCCTAATTGTTTCCTTTTCATTATTAAATCTTTCTCTGCTAAGAGGAAAGTTGACCAAACGGTGAACTAAAAAATGAAAGCTGGCCATTTTATGTTGGTCGCAGTGGAAGGAGTCATTAGGAATATATCGGTTAGTGGCAGTATTTTTTCTGTAGATATTAAATTCTAGTGTGTTATTATCGTTCCTAATCACTAAAGTATCAAAAAATGGTAGTTGGCCATTGTTCTCGACTTCATAAGTAAATTTAATGGTGGGGAAACGGTTGTTTAGTTTTGTTACAAAATCTTCAATATTAGC
>JAEQML010070600.1:0-16688 GCA_016904865.1 Pissodes strobi | reverse complement strand
GAGGGTCTGACATGGAAGAGCATATTGACCACACAACAAAAAAAAATAGAAAACATAAAAATGTTATGAATTCAGATCTATTTTAGCATTTAAGCATCTTAAAATTGTATATCATTCACTTGCGGAATCTATAATGAATTATGGAATTGTTGTGTGGGGTGGCATTAAAATTAGGCTTTTTAGAAATAGAAGATATCCATTCTAGAGATTCGCTATTTTCAGAGAGCAAATTATTGTCTCAAACATTTTTTATAAGGTCGTCAGTCATTACATTTATGATTAGGGTGTCTTATTATAAAGGAATACCAAATTATGGGCTAAATACCATAAGAGTCCTAAGCGGGATGTGCAATTACGCTATGTGGCGCTCTTGGCTATCCACCTATCTTGGGTCTGGTTGAGATAAGGTGAGTGGTTAAAAAAGGTTTTCTTTAGGAACAAATAGAAATCCAAAGTTCGTGCAACCTCATATTGGCTTATGAGGCACGATAGTCACCCAAACTAACCAAAGCTAGCCGAAACTAACCTAAGCCAACCCAAACCAACAAAAGCTAACCGAAACGATTTCGCCCAAGCTTGCGTGAAAACAGGCTTGCGCTTCGCAAACGAAAACGAAGTAAAAAAGTGATTTATTTTATACAACAATTTTTTTTACATTAATTGGGTTAGTTAGCGAGCGGAGGCAAATGCATGAAATTTAGCGCGCTTATTTCATTTAGTGTGGATTGGCTAAAAGTAGAGTAAAAGGGCGATCACTTTGTCTTATTTTCAATAAGAGAAATGTACAACGTTTGGCAGCCTTGACCTAGACCGCCATGTCAGTGGTCACTGTGTCAAGTTGCAATTTCAGACGTTTGCTTTTCACCTGAGCAAGTAGTAAGGTGTTTCTACACAAGTTTAAACTTAAAACTCGAACTTGGGAGACTCAAATTTCCTTGGCTTTATCTTCACCAGAACCGCTTAAACTACTCTATAAGACACCCCCTTGAGGAAAAAATTAAATTTGCAAGATGGACAACCTATAAATTATTATCTTTTTCCATTAAGTTGTAATAATTTAAAGTTTTTAATAATTTGTATTATATTATAGAAGGTTAGAGTTCATCTTAAAAAGTCATTTTATACCAAAAGGTTCTGGCGAAAATGATAATTAATGGAAATATTAGTTTGGGCTAGTTTGGGTTAGTTTAACTAATTTAACTAACCCAACCCAAACTAAAACCTTCAGTTTTAAGGCAAAAAATGTATAATATTTCCATAAAGTATCATTTCCGCAGGAAATTTTTTGTATAAAATTACTTTTTAAGATGATCTCTAACCTTCTATAATAACAAAATAGTCATTTTATGTGAAGGACCTATACTAAACAATTACCAAAAATATTCATAAAATGAATGATAGTTATATTTATTAAAAATGTTCAGATGTTTGTCAAATTTGACATTTGGGAAAGGCTACTTGATGCTAATATCGTCTTAAAAACGTAATTTCTAACAAAAATATGGCTTATTGCACCGACATTAGGGACATTTAATATGAATTTTTTATCAAAAAATCGTTTAATAATGGAATGATCCTCACGTTTTTGGAAATAAAATAAAAAAACAATTCGATTAATACCAAAATTGTTCCAAAACTTACCTTACCTCTACCAGAAGCCATACCTTTTGTTGGCCCAAAGCCACCTTTGGGCCAAAGGTGCATAATATTCTATCATTGCACTTTAAAACCAAACTGTATGATGCAGTTAAGCATTTAACTAGCAAATAAGTTATGGATAGTAAAATATCAATGGTTGCATTCACCAGCAGTTAGTGGTCTCAGCAACTTTCTAAAATTTAACAATGGCCCATCTGGCAAGCTTTGTCATATCCATGATATTTGTGGTCGCTTTGACAAGAACTATCGAATTTAACCGTGGAGGGGTCGCACTATGAGAAGTTCTCTCACACTTTCAGGGAACTTACCGTATCTGCCTGGGTAAACAGTCTCCGCAGGTTTCTCTCACTCTAGTTAACCATAAGAGTAGGTATGTTTATCTCCTGGAGAGATTCTACATTCAGTGCGATACGCTGGATTCAAATTCAAAATTGTTTATTCATGTCAATACATTGTTTACATACGTCAATAAAAAAAACCTTAAATAAGGAAGGAATGGAAAAAATTAGACTAAAACCTAAGTATTTAGAAAAAGATATAAACAAAACAATTGGCTTATTCACACTTAAAATTCTTAAGATTACAAGAACATTGTACATCATACTCCAAACCAGTCACAACATAAACCACAGATTTCACAAAATACACTATATTATGAACCTATGATTAAGAAATTCATGGATTGAATAAAATGCATTTACAATTAAAATGTGTTTAACCTTTCTTTGAAATATAAAATTTGTCATTGTTTTTATTTCATCTGGTAGAGCATTATAGTATTTTACTGCCCAATATTCTGGCCCTGTTTGACACCTCTTCAGTCCCCAATAGATTGGGGCAATATATTACCTGTGCCTAGTCCCGTGGTTGTGAACTTCCTCTTGGGTTCTAAAGGAATTCAAATTCGCTCTAAGAAATTTAAGATTTCCAAAAATATACTGTCCGTGATATCAGGTAGTTGTGAAGTAAAAGCATCTGCTGTACGCAACTCTCTCATCACGAGACTTCAAATGTTATTAGTTTCATCAAGTCAAATAAGTAAGAATTGTTTGATTTCTAGTTGTTTTTTGTACAATATCGCATAATTATGATGCAACTAATGTACTGAGTGTTGATTTCTATTTAAAATTTATTTTTGGTTTAACAAACATGAACCGTGGGCAGAATTGTCATTAGTTACAGTTCATGTAGCATGCTTAATATAATTTATTGTACATAAAAATTATTCTATTTGTTTCTATTGTTTTATTTATTTATTTATTTACAAATATTTCTGTAGACATGTCAACATGTTTTAGAATTGTCAAAAGATAAAATTACAAAGTTAAAGTTAAAAGTACAGGAGCATAGAAACACTAAAAAACACAAAATACATATAGAGGACTAGAAATTAATGAGCACCTCTAGAAAATATGTTCAAAAAACTCACTGCTCGCTCTTAAAGCGAGGAAAAGAAGAAATACGTTTTATGGCAATCGGCAGTTAATTGTATAATTTAATGGAGGTGATTTCAGGCCTGTGCCTCACCTGAGTCAGTCGCGCTCCAGGAACATAGAGCATGCCCACATTTCTAATCTGATAGTGATTCACATCGCCACACTTTTCAAAGCTGCTATAGTTCCTGAATATATTACAGGACGACTGCAAAATATACAGGTTGACAACTGTGAGTAAGCCCTTAGGTTTGAAGGTAGAGCGACAAGACTCCCCGAAGGGAAGTCGATACATAGTTCTTATTAACCTCTTTTGACAAACCAAGACTCTAGAGATGTTGCTGGAATTACCCCATGTCAGCAGTCCATAGGACAAGATGGGATAAATGGATCCATAATAAAAGGTTTTCAGAGTGCTTGCGTCAACGTCACGCAATTGCAGAACAGCAAAATTTTCTAATCTAATGAAGGTGAAATTTTAATCTCGTTTGATGTTAGCTCATTGTTCCCTAGTGTACCAATCCCACAGACCTTGCAATACCTTGGTGAATTACTTGAGATGAATAGTTTTGATAACGAAATCAAACAAGAATATTTAACTTTAACCAAACTTTGCATGGATCAAAATTATTTTCAATACAAAAATAACTATTACCAACAACTTGAAGGCACGGCAATGGGCAACTGTTTATCGCCGTTCTTAGCTAACCTTTTTATGAGTAAATTTGAAAATGAAATCAGTGAGGAGTTCGAATATTTTCCAAGGGTATGGTACAGGTATGTGGATGACATTTTCGCGATTTTCGACACAAAAACCGCTAATGTTGAAGATTTTGTAACAAAACTAAACAACCGTTTCCCCACCATTAAATTTACTTATGAAGTCGAGAACAATGGCCAGCTACCATTTTTGGATACTTTAGTGATTAGGAACGATAATAACACCCTAGAATTTGATATTTATAGAAAAAATACTGCCACTAACCGATATATTCCTAATGACTCCTTCCACTGCGACCAACATAAAATGGCCAGCTTTCATTTTTTAGTACACCGTTTGGTTAACTTTCCTCTTAGCAGAGAAAGATTTAATAATGAAAAGGAAACTATTAGGAATATAGCGAAAGTTAATGGTTTTAATACTAACTTAATAAATAAACTAATTAATAGGCATTTGTTTAGAAAGACCATTCGTGGTTCCACTTCTTTCGTTAATCAGGATGAAAATGCAAAATACGTTTCGATACCGTATAATCCTCAGTATACTAGAGGACTCCAAAAAGTTTTTAAGGAAGTAGGTTTAAAATTAGTATACCAGACTCAGTTTAACATTAAGAAATTATTAGGTGGTCCAAAGGACAAAATTGAAATATTGGAAAGAAGTGGAATATATGAAATTGGATGTATGGATTGTAACCAAAAATATGTTGGGCAAACTAGAAGATCTATACAGACGAGATTCAAAGAACATATAGCTCATTTAAAGTATGGTAGAACAGAAAAATCAAGTGTTGCCGAGCATGCTTTTGATAATAATCATAGAATAACAATTAAAAATTTAAAATTAATTCATAATATAACTGATAGGAGATTATTAGACGCATATGAAAGTATGGAAATTATTAAATGTAAGAATAGTTTAAATAGAGATAGAGGGCCTATTCCGTATAGTCCATTGTATTGGTTGATCAGGCGTGACTAGCGGGATCCCAGGATTGGTTCTGTTTAGTTCCGCTTGATTAAGCAAACAGTAGTATAAAAGGGAGTTAGGTAGATTTTAATTTTAGTTTTAATCATCTCCTGATGATGCTAACATGGTTAGCGAAACGCGCGTCGAGTGCAAATATTCTGTTTCGGTATTGTGGATAAAACTCTGTTTTAGTGCATGTTGCCGAAGGTTCCAAACCCCAACGTAGCAAAATTTTCTTACAATTTCTTACAATGTGGTCAATATGATCATACCACGAGAGGTGTTGATCGACAGAGAGACCAAGAAATTTTACACAGTCTCTCTGGATAAGAGTTACAACTTTGTCTCGAACCAGGAGACTTATGTCTTGGATGACCCTCAGGGGTGTAAACACTACAATACTGGTCTTTCCACTATTTAGGCAAAGTACATTTTTCTCACACCTTGCAGATATCGCTCACACATCTGTTTGCTTTCTCGCAATAGAGGCAGATCGTTAATAAATAACGATCTGTTTGTATTACTCAAACAAAAATGATCGACAGTAACACTAGGTTTATAAACTCGGTGTTGGCGATGGCGTCAGGCGTTAGCGATGAAGTTGAAAATATGTGTATTCATAAGACCATTTATAAAGCCTACGTTGAAGCAGCGGCGTCGGCGCTGACGCTCGAGATAAATCAACATCTTTGGCCAACGCTCAAGGTCGTTTGTTCATAGCAAATCCGTAGTAATGACGCCAATCAAAACACTAGAACCTAATCACATGACCAAACAGATGCACATGAGCTGATGTTTGTTTACCTTGACCTCGCTGTTGTCATCCATCACTCAAATCCATTTTGAAACTAAATTTATTGAAATCATTAAAAGCCATGAAGGCAACGAATAGTATCAGTGTAAGTATTGTATATTAAGGTGAGGTTTTGTCGTCTTTTTAAATAAGGGAACGCCAGCGTCGAGGGGTTTATAAATAAGTCTGAACAAAAGAGGAGGTGGTGTTATGATAGCTGTGAGAAGCTGCTTCCCATCAAGATGTTTAGATGTAGATACCAAAATGTTAGAACAATTGTTTGTATCTGTGAGAGTTGGTATGCGTACTGTTATTTTTGGTTGTATATATTTGCCTCCTCAATCTCCTGTTGAGAAATATCAACAGTATTGCCTTTGTGTTGACTCAATATTGGAGAAATTTAAACATCAGAGCATGATCCTAACTGGAGATTTTAATCTGCCAAAGGTAGGTTGGGTTAATGAATCAGATGGGACTAGAGCTGTAGGACAAATCTCAAAACAGGTAGAAGTCCTCTCAAACTATTTCGCATTTTTAAACTTTTTGCAGTGTAATGGTATATATATGTCATCAAATTTTTTAGATTTAATCTTTAGTCCTAGTGAAAATTTAAATGTATCTTTAGTTAATAACCCTCTTATTCCCTGTGATAAGTTTCACCCTGCCTTGGAACTTAATATAACCTTAAATGATTGTGCGAAGCCCTTGGCTTATGACTATTACTACTACAATTTTAAATTAGCACGCTATCAGGATATCAATTTGTTTCTTTCTGCATATGATTGGTCAGAGATTCTTAATGATTGTGATATTAATGTGATAGTTGACAAATTTTATACTGTATTGTCTTTAGCTGTGGAGTTATATGTTCCCAAGTGTAGAGCCAAGAATCCTAGGTTTCCTGCCTGGATGTCACCTGAACTGAAGAATATGATAATCCACAAAAAAATTTTGCATAAAAAGTTTAAGGAAAGTAATTCTGTTCCTGACTTATTGTGCTTTTACACAGGCTAGGGAATTGTGCAAGCAACTATCATCTATTTCTAGAAAAAACTTCATAAATAATATTGAAGACAATATTCAGTGTGACCCAAACCAGTTTTGGAAGTATGTCCACACAAAAAATAAAGATATGGTTTTGCCTCTGTGTATGTCTTACCAAACCAATGTTTCGGAGGACCCACAGGAAATAGCCAATATGTTTGCCTCATTCTTTGGTTCGGTTTATGGCTCGGCTTGCAGCGATGGTGAAGGAATTCCATATGGTGTCTCCAATGAGTTCAACTATCCTGAATGTCTTGGCTACATTGACATGGATGTTATGGATGTATTTAATGCTATTGAGTCCCTTCGTCCCAATTTGCCTTCTGGACCAGATGGCATTCCTCCTATTTTTATTTACAGCTGTCGTTTCGTTTTGTGTCCAATTCTTTGTGAAATATATAACACCTCTTTAAGCAAAGGACAGTTCCCTGACTATTGGAGGATGAGCTTCGTTACACCAATGTTTAAGAATGGAGACAGAAATAGAGTTGAGAACTATAGGGGTATTAAAAGATCTCATTGTTTAGTAAAATGTTTGAAAAGATGGTACATATTAAAATTCTGCCGTTTTTTATCCAAAAGCTATGCCCTGAACAACACGGTTTTATTAGTAAACGATCCACTGTCTCTAATTTGATGGTCTATACTGACTACCTGACGGAGGCCTTGGAGAAGAAGTGCCAGATTGATTCTGTTTACACCGATTTCTCCAAGGCCTTCGACAGGGTTAACCATGATATCCTCCTTCAAAAATTAAACAATTATGGTGTTTCGGGTTGTCTTTGGGACTGGTTGAAAAGTTATCTTTTGGGCAGAAGATTTGTGGTGGCTGTGGGAGATGTTTTGACTGAGGTTGTAAATGCTATGACTGGGGTTCCGCAAGGTGGTCATCTGTCGGCATTATTGTTTGATCTGTTTATTAATGATTTATCAAAAATTATAAAAAATTGTTATCTTTTGCTTTATGCAGATGACTGTAAAATATTCAGGTCAATTAGGGATGTCTCTGACTGTGTCTGTCTGCAGGATGATTTGGATAGGTTTGGAGAATGGTGTTTGGGAAATAGATTAGATTTGAATATTGAAAAATGTAACATCATGTCTTTTTATAGAGTTCATAATCCTTTAATTTATAATTACTCTTTAAATGGTAAAGTTTTGAGATTGGTGGAATCTGTTAAGGATCTTGGGGTCACATTAGATACAAAACTGTCATTTAACCTTCATATAGAACTTATTACAAACAAAGCCTTAAAACTATTAGGATTTATTAATAGATCCCTTAGCGAATTTAACAACATATATTGCTTCAAGGCTCTTTACTGTTCTTTAGTTCGCGCGATTCTTGAATATGCAAGCCCACTTTTTAATCCATATTATGCAAAATATAAGTATATGATTGAAAAAATTCAAAGAAAATTCCTAAGAGTGATTAACTTTAAACTACAAATTCCCCTAGAGCAGCTCGACTATCAACTCTTACAGACATTGCTGAACATCGATTCTCTGGAAGACCGAAGAGCTTTGTTGGATGTTAGATATCTTTTCAAAATTATGACTGGCAAAGTGCATTGTCCCTACCTCCTCGAAAGGGTTCCGTTTGCTGTTCCTCAGAGAGTGACTCGTATCCATGATCTTCTTGTTGAGGGCCGTCATATTACAAATTATGGCCAGTCTGGCCCAATCACAAGAATGATTAGGCAGATGAATCAGTTGGATTTGGATCCATTAAATTTAACATTGCCTCAATTTGATAGACTTGCAAAATCAATTATTTGTGGTCACTCATGGCACAAGGCTTGGTCATTTGGATTTTTGGCTCTATATGTGCTTAAATTTTAAATTTTTGTATGTTTATTGATTTAGTACCTATGTAATGTGTTTTAGATAGTTGTAGTAAGATTTTGACTTTTATCCTGGATTGCATTATGTAATTATTATAGCTTATATTAAGGTTTTATTTTGTAAATGGCTTGCCGTGTAACTTGAATAAATAAATAAATGTGAATTTCAAATACTACGAGCGTCAGCGCCACGAGCACCAGCGCCGTCGCCAACAAATAGTTTATCCACTCCACCTTAAATGTGAGAAAAATTCTCATGTGTGACGTCTCATGAGTATTTTTATAGCGTGACCCCTCCAAGGTAAGAAAGCCGCTGGGACTGCTGATGAACGCAACCAATGAGTACCTTATTATAGAGATACGATTTGTTTTTTTTCTTACAAAATAAATTTCCAAAGTTTGGCATTCCAAAACTTTTAAAAAAAGTATCCATTTGCTGCTCAAAGTATCGATGCATTTCCAATGGGTCAGTAAAAACATTAAAGTGTGTTCCATGATTTTCAGTGTGATTGTAAGGGCTGTTTACGCCATTATCACCAGAGTTAAAAAATCTGCAACACATTATTTTCTATTCTCTATTTGTGTCTCTGTTTATTCAACCTATTAGAACAATATTACCTTTCACGATCTTCAGGGAACGGTGGATAAGAAGTTTCACGCCTAAATAAACAAATAAACACATTATTTGGAAATAATTATAATTATGATTTCATATAATAACTTTTTCTTGTATATATACTTTGAATTTCCTGTAATTGGGTATTTAACCTGTTGGAAATAAAGGCTTATTATTATTATTATTAACAAAAGCATTTACCCTTGGGAGTCATAAGGTTGCCGATTAGAAAAACCAAACAATTTACGAAAATAGTCCATTTTTGAAGAACTGAAATTTGTTTTTGTAATGTGATGTTCAAATATAAACTGATTATGTGTTATGTTATGATTATTGTTTCTGATTGTTATGAAATATTCAAATATGCAGTGTTGCCGATCTGAATTTGTGAAATTACACGATGAGCTGTTCAAAATGCACGCTTTTACACGCTTTTGGTTTCACAAATACACACATTTTACACACCACCTAATTTGTCATTCCCGTCTACCTACAGAAGTTTTGAGCCTTCGCGCATGCGTACGTGCTAATTCATATATATTCAGCTTTTTCTTGATTTTGGGCATAGCCTTTGGTTAGTTTTGTTTGGTTGTGCCCCGGAGCGAGCAGATAGCCATGTGTGAAGTGAAATATTAGAACGACCACACCGGGCTGCTGCCAAATGGGCAGGTCCGAAGGTTGAAAATTTGCTATAGGCAGACGCGCGTATTTAACTCTGGATCCGAATGGCAATTGGGCGCCCGACAGCGTTGCCAGTGCTTTTTTTTTCTTCATTTTGTGCATGTCTTGGTTTATTCTTGGTTAGTTATGCCCCACGCGTGAAGTGAAGTATTAGACATGCTAAAATAGTAAACAAATCACAACAATACTGTCGGACGCCCAGTTGCCTTAGGGACCTAGACTTTACTCACCACCTACATTTTAATATTTTGAAAAATCAGGAAGAAAGGATAACTTTTTTGACAAATGATTTTGAGAAATGAGTCCAAATCTACCCTGTCTCCGGTCAATCAACAGGCTCGGTTCGCACACATTCTACTCTTATCTGCACAAGTCCTTCCGGCTGACGAGACCTGGGCTTGCGAGCGTAATTTTTTTTTACTTCATGCAATACCCACATCTCGCTCCGGGGCGCAACCAAATAGAACTAACCCAAATTTAAAATAAGGAACAAACCTTAACCTTAAAAAATATTAAAAAAGTCTTGCCACCGACGGGAATCGAACGCGGGCCATCCCTTCACAAGCACCGAATCTGACCACTGCACCACGAGATGCGCTGACAGCAATTTCCTCGACCGTAAAGACATGTTTGTCAGAAATGTGTTTGTGATGCGCGCGCAAGTCCAGGGCTTGTCAGGCGGGTGGATGATTAGGAATAAAGTATTTGCGCCAGGCTAAACAAAAAAATAAAAATGTGACACAAGACAGAAGTGAGGTGTGGTGTCACGCTGTCACACTTGGGTTTGTATTTTGCTTTGACAAGGGAAGTTTTGTGCCATACTGGCATATACGTATAAAAGACGTATATGTTTTGTGCTAACCCTATAGCCCTCCGTAGTGCTGTCACAACTGCCACGTGACAGTCGTGGTGATTCTAGACTAGTGTTGCCACCCCTATTACAAAAGTAAGATCTATTATAATCGGGTACTTTCTATTACGCTGTTTCCAAAGCAAAAAAGAATCTATTCGTTTTTTTTTTGTTATATTATGGTTAGGCTACCAAAAATTGTTACAAGCATCTAGTTCTCAAATTCTTGATATTAAACACAAAAATAAAATAATAAATAGCACTTATTTAAGCCGCACAATGCATAGCACAACGAAAAGGAATAAGAACCAAAAACGAACAAACAACAAATAATACTATGCACACAGTGAACGAAGCAGTCAAAGCACCAAAATTCCATGGGGATCCCATGCCCATGACAGTGCTAACACCTACCTAATACCTAATAGAAAATAGATAAAAGCAAAGCCATTGTTTACAATGGCAAAACCTTGATGAATAACTAAAACTGTAAACGTAAACTGAAGTGCCGACTGCCGAGTTCCGTATTGTAGGTCATAGCCCGACAGATGTCGTTGAATTTTTAAATCAGAACAGGAAAGCACGTCTCGTCCTATTTATTTTTTATTACAATAGATGGCAATGGTATTTCGGTAAAGAAGTGGCCGTGGCTTTGGCTTCGAAAGCCCTAAAAAAACTTTTCAAATTACAAAATTACACGCAAAATATACGCTTTTTGTGATATTACACACAAAATACACGCTTTTTGAGAGCGTTCGAAAAATGCACGCAAAGGCAATCAAAACGCACACAAAGCGTGTAATTACACGCTAATTGGCAACACTGCAAATATGATGGAATTGAACTTGAACCATTGACATTTGACAGTGTTCCCAATCCCAATCTTTCACAGTAATAATTCCCTATTCCCTTGACCAGCGTTGCAACCTTAGTGTTAGTTCACACACGGCCACCTTATAGACAATAGGTGGCCTTGGTTCACACTAGACTCTAGAGATAGCACTGAACCTCCTTCGATCCGTCCCTCCCTGCCTCCCATCCTGCCTTCCTCCCTGCCTTCCTTGCGTTGACAGATGACAGTGGTCAGACCATATACTTAGTTTATATATATATATATGGGTCAGACTGGTCAGTTATAAAGGAATAGGTATATATGTTTGTTACATGGTATGTGGCCTGTGACGTTACATATGGATATAAATCGATACTCTCTATTAGTTTACGTGGGTTCATGTGCTTTTAAGCTTGTTTTTAAAACGGTTTTGGCGATTTTTACATTATCTTTGGACCGTTTTACAAATATTTATTTTACTGTTAATTAGTGAATCAATATTTAAGGCCCCTATTGAGGTTTAAAGGTATGTATTATAAATAAGTGACCTGACTGACCTTAGAAGATTATCTGATTATCCTTTGTGATTCATTTTATTTTCAACTATCATTTTTTTCTAGTGTTCTATCTATGCTAATAAATATTTTTATCCGATCGGACGAAAAAGACACCTTTCCGATGCGTTTCTCACCGCAAAAGTCAT
This sequence comes from Pissodes strobi, assembly GCA_016904865.1. Taxonomy (NCBI): domain Eukaryota; kingdom Metazoa; phylum Arthropoda; class Insecta; order Coleoptera; family Curculionidae; genus Pissodes; species Pissodes strobi. The sequence goes on along the minus strand of JAEQML010070600.1, from coordinate 4,543 downwards.
TGATTCCAGTATATTGTAGTCGTTGCTTGGCAACATGCAATAACTGTACAGGAATAGAAAATAACTGTCCGGGAATATATCATTTCCGTACTAGGCCCGAAATCTAACATTTCTGTCCTATTCAAATGCCTTGTTTGTCAGATCTGACGTCTATCAAAAGTAACATTTAGCTGTAGTTTCTGTAGTTACGTAATAGACTTCAAGCTCGCTCGATTTAAAACTTGATATTATGTTGAGTTTGAATGTGAAACATCGCTTTTTTTACATTAATATTTGGCTCTATTTTTTATAAGTACGTATTATAATAAATTCCGATCGGATAAAAAATAGTATGTGCAACTCGTAATAAGAATGTTTTGCTTTTCCTCCTAGTTACACAATATATTATTCTAGATATGAGGTAGATAAAATTCAGCACAGTGTTTGTATGTAGCTGTTCTCGAGGCCAGTGTTTGTATACACTGTTTAGATAATTTACTGTCACTTCTTGGCATGTATTTACTAAATGTCACAAAAAAAGTTATTTTAAAAAAAAAAACAATGTTAGTAGAAAATAGCCTGCTATGTTTTATAAGTGGTTACCATTTTTATTTTTAGCTATCCCAACGTTGTTCTTGCTACGAGAGAAAGAACATGATGTTAAGGGCCCATCCCGGAGAGAACTTAGAAACCAATACAAGGATCAAGTGTTTTATAGGTGAACTTGAATCATCCTATTTAAGTGTTTTGTCCCAGTCAGATGGCAGTTATGAAATGTGTTTCAGGTACAAGTAGAGAAAGTGATTATGAAAAACTGCTTCGTCAATTTAATTCTTTAATTCTCTTTCAGTGGACTAAAAAAATAACTGAACGAGAAGCAAATCAATGGTTTAAAGTTAAAGAATGCCACATAAGAGTCAGAAAATGCCACCTTACAAAAGGAGCTTGTAAAAGACTGGAATTTGATTGTAACAAAAGACTTTTTAACTCCAAATAAGTATTATGGTAAAGAAAAAAGTAAGACTCAATGGACTAAGGATGAAATTTCAATTGCATTTACTCTGAGGTATTTCGGTAAGCGAGCCTATATATATGTTAGACAAACACTTAAATAACTTAAATGATTTTTGTTTACATGTTTAATTTAGTGCAAACACATTTACTGGACTATTGCATATTTGTCCGGAACATTTAGAACATAACACTTGTTCAAAAGACAACTTTGATGTATTATAGGGTCAACACAAATACTAGTCAGAATAATCTATTTTTATAGGGGCTTAAAGGCAGTATAATGATTTCCCTGACAATATGAAAAGTACGCAAGATTTGAATCAATTTAGATATTTATGTAAATCATATATCTATTAAGGAAAGCATTGCTAGTTTTACAGAAAACTAAATTACTCATTAATCGCACTGTTTATATGGTTTTGCATTTATAAAGAGTTGAATATATATTTTATATTAAACTTAGTGTAAGTTAAATAATAAATGATAAGCTATGTTCTTTGTTATTTTTTACTAGCCAATGTGATAATAATAAAGATTATTATAATTACTAAGTGCCTATTTATTTTTCTGTTCCCCTTAAAGTTTTCAAAAACAAACTGAGACATAGGGGCAGTTTATTTAATGGGTTTTTGTATTTTATTATCATCAACTACTTTTAATGTTTGTTAACGAGGAAGGACATCCCTTAGAAAGTTTTTTTTTTAACTAACTAAAACAAAGCTACACATTTATAGAACAGAAAAAACATATAACATAATATATAATATATTTTAGGGTAAGAATATAGGTATTATTCTTTTTTAGAATTTGTTTAACACCACTCTCAAATAACTATATTATAAACCTAGACCAGGACCACCTACAAACACGGGAGACCGAAAGCTTCAAAAAATGCTACAATGGCTAAAACAACGTAATAACACTAATAACTGTTCATTATAACTAATAATTACAATAATTTTGGCCGGAATGCAGGCGCCCGTTACACGGCACATATAACAACATGTGCCGTGCCCATTATATCCGAATGCACTAAGAAAGTCAACGCAAGGAAGGCAGGGAGTGAGGAAGGCAGGGAGGGATGGATGGCCGGATCGAAGGAGGTTCGGTGCTGTCTCTAGAGTCTAGTTTGGTACACATGCATACGTGACACACGGCCACCTGTACAACAAGGCCAGGTAGCAGCAAATTATGAGTCATCACAGATCGACCATTGACATGCATGATACAAGATGCAGTAACAGGGATGTTATTAGGTTTGTTCTAGCAGCGATTTCAAACGGTTTCAAACCGTACGGAGTTTGCGCATAACGATATAAGCGACGCTTATATCGTTATGCGCAAACTCCGGACGGTTTGAAACCGTTTGAAATCGCTGCTAGAACAGACCTATTGTATCATGATTAACATGTAAGAGGTCGACCGAAATATGTAAACAAACTGTAATGAGTGTAAATTCTTTTTTGGTTTTTGAGGGTAATTATTATGTTTGATAGGGGCTTTAAATTAAAGGGGAAATTGAATTGAATTCTAATCTTCATGCAAGGCATTTTAGTAAAAATACAAGTACTTAACTAGTTACTTCGCCACATGAACAAGATAGGACTTTCCGAAGAAACGGGATGCTGCTTGTGCTTGGAGGGCAAAGAAACAATGGAGCATGTTTTATGCTACTGTCTGGTAATGGAAAGAACTAGACAAACTATCCACCTCCAGACAGCTATTCGATTTCATGAAAAGGATTAAGCCTCTGGCCTAGTGGAATCTACAGATGTCAGCCACAATAGACCAAGGGTTGCACACATCAGACAATTACCAGGGTCTGGTGCAATACCTCCTCTGGTGTCGTATAAGCACTGTCGATTTTAAAGATTTTTTTTGGGTTCTATGGAAAGATTACATCAAATGGGACAGATTAACGCAAAAAAATTTGCGGATGAAGCACTTTTGACGCCAAAAATTGAAAAAGAAATTTTATAAATGAGTGACATTTAAATGCGAAAACTCTCCCAATATGACGTTAATGATGACAATTTACTTGCAATGTTGTCAGACTTGGCTAACCTTCTTAATTTTCAAGTAAGCAAATTGCCAAGTCCAGGAGCATGTTTCATAAAGTAGAATAACAACTTGTGAAAGTAACTAAACAAGCGCGCACCGCGCGCTTGTTTTTAATATGTTGTTTATAACATTTGTCTCTTAACTAACCCCAACTAACCAAACCTAATTCAGACTAATGCAAACTAACCAAAACTAGTCCAGACAGACATACTAAGCAAAACTAACTCTGGCTGTTTAGCAATACATGTATATACATATACGTAATAAAAGTTTACTTAGGGTACACAGATGACTCAATTTGTCCATTTCCCAGTAAATGTCCTAGACCAAGTACATTTGTCATAAAATGAAATAATTTTAAAAGACAGCAAAAATATTTCATTAAAAAAATAGGTTTCGATATGCATTTTCCCTTTTTTTGGTTATATACGGTGGCTATACTATGTAACAATACATAAAATAAGGGGCACTTACCATAATATTTTCATAGAAAATAATCCAACTAAAATAAATATTCGTGATGTTAGTAATAGCCTACAGTTTCTTATTGTTATAATAGGAAATAGTTCACAAAGTTCCAGTGATAGACATATTAAATACCTAGACAATTTGAGAACTCGAAAAACGTCTTCACTAAAAATTTTTTCACTATCCACGCAGGCCGCACACTCAATAATTATTTTAATGTTTTTTATAAATAAGATCAATTCTTCGATTTTTTTAATGCAAATTTGCCTGTAACTTTTTCGTTAAAGGCTGGTATTTTTTGAGTTAATTTCTTTTCTACGGATATCATCGATAAAGCCACAAGTCGGTCTTCAGTCATATAATTTCTTAAAAATGTTTTTTTCTTCAAACGTCAGTAAATTCGTCATTACTCGACTGTGTAGGCGGCCGTGAAGTTTCGTTTTTCCTCCGCCGGAGCTTTAAGGCCGATTCATAAACTTGACGTTCCGACTGCCGGTGCCGTTTGCGGTGACCGTTCTAAATTAAAAACATTGAAATGCATAAGACCATTTATATTTGCCGTTATCTCTACCGACCGCCGGTGGTGCCGTTGAACATAATAGTATATTATTTTATATGGAGGAAAAGTGATACTTTTCATGGCGCGCTCGTGTTTAACAGCCGAACGGAGTGAGGCTGGTAATAGAGAGCAAGCCATGAAAAGTAACTTTTCCTCCAAATAAAATATGCTGTTTTTTCTTCAAATGTCGACAAATTAATGCAAAAAGTCTCTTTTTAATAGTAATAATATCTAATTATTATTAAAGATAAATGGGTACGCAAGGCGGCTTAGACCACGGTCGTAGGTGGCCTTGCTTAGACCGGTGTCGGTGAATACAATGTAACATAAAGCTGTCAGTGGACACTGTCAACAATAATTATATTTACAAAATTGCGTCTTCGATTGCGTTTTAATTCCGTATTGATAAGCAGTTATTGAGTAAGTTCGATTAAATAATAACCAATTTGTTCCTAAATTAGT
>JAEQML010070599.1:0-16688 GCA_016904865.1 Pissodes strobi | reverse complement strand
CTGGAGATGTCCTATCACAGAACTCCAAATCCCACCTTTCTACGTTCTGACTCGTTCCTGGACATCGCTATAACCCGTGGTGCAATAAGAACCACTCAGCTGCAAGAGCTTAACGCTTTAAACTCGGACCACCTTCCAGTCATGATTGGCCTGTACCACAGGGTCCCCCCGACGAGCGACACCGTCGTTTCGTACAGGAATGTTGACTGGAGGATGTTCCGAGCCAGGCTGAATGAGTTAACTGTTGTTCCCGGGCAACTGGAGACTGTTCAGGAACTAGAAAACGAAGTCAGTACTCATACAACAAACATCCAGCGCATCCGTGATGCAATATGTCCCAAGGTTAACTTACAACCCCGGACTGAATCCCTTCCCGAAAATATCCTGGATCTCATCTCCTTTAGAAACCGTTTTCGACGAAGATGGCAAAGAAACAGGACTAGAGCGGGATCCGCGCGCATCAACGCGCTGATGGAGGAAATCAAGGTATTGATACGGGAGCACAGGAATCAAACTTGGCTAAACTATATCAACAGTGTAAGCAGGGAAGAAGGCTAGCTATGGAAGCTCGTCAAACGAGTCCGCGGAGGTAACGCACAAATTCCTGAGATAAGGCATCGTGGCCTAGACATCTTCGATGATCTAGGAAAAGCGGAAGCCTTCGCGGACTATCTGGAGGGCGTCTATAGCTAGGCACCGGACACCCTGCCTGAACAACAACAGTACACTGATACTATCTCTACCTTCTGCAATTCCAAATACCCAATTCCTCCGTCAGTACTTGATAAGCTAAAAACTACCCCGGCGGAAATCCGCAAAGCTCTTTGTCGTCTTCCGAGAAACAAAGCACCCGGCCCGGATTCTATTCCGAATACAGTAGGAGACTACGCGCCGGGGTGCCACAGGGTACCGTACTATCGCCGCTACTCTTCAATCTTTTTATAGCAGATATCCCGTCTTATCCCGAAACCCATCTTGCCTTATTTGCAGACGACACTGCAATATACTCCCTAGACTCCCAAGCCGAGGTGGCGAAATCTAACTTAGCTGAACACTTAAATATTCTTATTCCCTATTACAAGCTCTGGAAAATTAATCTCAACACCGCAAAAACAGAGTTGATTCTCATGTCTAGAAAACGTAAGGATATTAACATGACTCCCCTCGTCGTAGATAACATTGCTATCACCCCAAAACCGAAAATAAAATACTTGGGAATAGCTTTTGACAATAAATTGAATTTTAGTCACCATATGCATGCAATCACGGCAAAAAATGCCATGATAAAAAAGGGATTGGGAGTGCTGATAAGGGCTAGATACTATTTGAGCCCCTTCAACAAACTTATTCTCTATAAATCTATAGTAAGACCAGCCCTAATGTACGGCGCGCCCGTATGGTGCTCTGCGGCTAAACTGTATAAAAAAAGGTTACAAGTCATCCAGAACCACTACCTGCGGGCGGCGTTCTCTCTCACCCTATATGATCGGGTTAGAGTCGAATACCTACACGCGTGGGCAAGCATTGATTATGTCGACGAATATATCGATAGTCTGGCGTGTAGGTTTTTCGAAAACCAGGTAAAGGGATCGCCGCTCACAGCCGAAATCGCTAACACCAGGTATAGCCCAGAGCACCCCTTGACACACGGCACTATCTATAGGGAAATTACCCTTTTCTACCGTCAGTTAATGCCCCCCTAGGCACCAATCCCCTCAGGACAAATTAAAATATTAATTAACATCGAAAATCTAACTTCTAAACTTTCAAAAGTCATAAAAAGTTGCTTTTAAAAATAATCATAAAAATCCCAAGTATCAGGAGCACAGGAACAAGCCACTAAGCCACATAACATAGTGGCTCTAGCGACCTGCTCTTGATTGGCCAAGCTCACCGTGTTCGGACACGGGGGCGGGGCTTGTCAAGGGACCTGTACCTAGCATAAATACCTTCAGCATTTCAAGCAGCTTACTTGATTTCACGCCACCGAAGCATCCGTGACTCCGCAACCGGACCGCGCGACTCGACTCATTCAACCTGCTACCGTTATAATCCTACTTGAATAGACATCATATCTTCATCTTTTATTAGATTTACCTTGTGGTGTGCTTTTGTTGTATATAGTGTATATAGTTAGCGTTAATATTATGACGCCCTGCTCAAAGAGAGCAGTTAAAGCATGGTTTTTCATGAGTTTTTCCATGCATAAACTTACATTAATAACACACTAACAGCATTAAGATCTAAACAAGAGCTTACGCAATAATACAAATTTAGCGTCTCTGAAGGGTTCGCCCATGGAAAGATCAAACTTATAGCAGTATCACATTCCTAGGTTAGATAGTTAGGCTTCCAACAGCCCCTAAGGGTGCCACTACTGCTGGCTGGAACGTTGACGAGACAACGCAAAAGCGAAACAGCAGAATGTTAGATTTAAGCAGGCTATTAAACTTAGAAGTGTCAATGTAACATAGCAATTCTGAATAAAAATTATTAAGTAAGTAAGAGTCCGTTCACTGTAGACTGCTCGGGTAGCGCTACGGGGTCGGGTACACGGGCGTTACGGCGTGGGGTGGAGACTAACGCGCTCCCACTACTCCGATTTCCCGGTGGACGTATTTAGGTACATATTTACCGATTTACCGTTATTATTATGATATTTTGAATATTGAATGTTCTTCGGCCGCGCGGGTTGGAATTGATGAGATGAGCGTTAACAACAATTATAAACCGAGTGGGCTGCCGGTTATAGAGTATATAAATCTTGTTGGAATGGGCAGAATGTATGATTGAAAATATATAAGAGCTGATAATTGTTTTAAATATTCCCTTTGTTTATCGTTATAAATTTGGGTAAATCATCAACAGAGAACGTGAGCTGGGCAAAATTGGAGAATTTTTTTTAAACTTGCTATATATGGGGGTTTTGATTTCAAAAGTGACATTAATTTTTGAAGAACATTTTGACCCTGTATAGCTCTGTGGCCCTAAATTGAGGAAGCCTGCTGCGATTTGATTCCATAAAATCAGTAATAATTCGTTTTCTATAATTTGAAAAAATTTTCTTCGGTTTTTTTTTAAACGGAGACGCCTATTTTTCCTCTTGGGGAAAAAATATACTTTTTTTTCGATCGTGTTCATATTCGATAGGTGGATGGTAGGGGTTGCCATGATCCCAAAAAGCAAATTTATAATTTCGATCCCCCCACTCCTCCCTTAAAAATTGTAAGTTTTAAATGATATGCCGTGGAGAGTTCAAATTCGGTATAAGGGGGTTTTCGGGAACGGGGACTTCATATATGACCTAAAATTTTTCCTGGGTAAGAAAAAAAAACGAAAAAAAGGGGAATATCATTTATGATATAGGCGTTTTCGCGGTTGGGGATTTCCGAAGTGACGTCAGATTTTTCCTGGAGCGTACCAGGAAAACTGGATAAGAAAATAAAATAAAAAAAATAAAAACATATTTATTTTTGACATTTTTTTCAATGGAAACTAAACTTCCTCTCGAAAAACCCAAAAACACGTGTTTTTGAAGGTTATGTTTGAAATGTGAGAAAGAGCAAATGAAACTCTTTTTGTATAGCAGTAGCTTTTTCTGGAAAATATAATTCCAAATTTATGGGAAGAATACACCTATTCTGGGTTAATGACCAGCCAAAGTAAGGGAAAAACGACTTAACCACAATTTTTTTTATATACTAGTGTAGAGAATACGAAAGGTAAATATTTTTATTTTTGCATATTTTTTAATGTGTTTGTTTATGTTAAAAAAATACCACAAAAACAAGGAAAAGAATATCGTATTTTTTGCAATTTTTTCCGATAAAAAAACTACGTATTAAAAAAACGCGAAAACGGGTGTTTTAGTATTCCTTCTTTTTAATCTTGGGAAATACTTCCGGGCCTGTACGTTTCTTCAAGTCCATATTTTCTTATGTCAATACCTTGGGGCAAAAAATTAAATGCTTACCAAGAGTAAAAATAGTATATTGTGTAACTAGGAGGAAAAGCAAAACATTCCTGGACGACTGTGGTAATTGCTGAGGCCAGCAACACAGGAGTCCAGGAATGTGCTTTTCCTACGAGTTGCACATACTATTTTTTATCCGATCGAAATTAATTAGAATACGTACTTATAAAAATAGAGCCAAATCTTACTCTAAATAAAAACGGTGTTTTAAATTTAAACTCAACATAATATCAAGTTTTGAATCGAGCGAGCTTGAAGTTTATTACGTAACTACGGAAATAACATCTAAATGTTGCTTTTGATAGACGTCGATTTGACAAACAAGGCGTTTGAATAGAACAGAAATGTTACATTCCCGGCCTAGGACGGGAATGTTATATTCCCGAACAGTTATTTTCTATTCTTGTACAGTTATTGCAAGTTGCCAAGCAACGAATACAATATACTGGAATCATGACTTTTGCGGTGAGAAAACACATCGGAAAGGTGTCGTTTTTCGTCCGATCGGATAAAAAATATTTTCTCATTTCATAAAGATGAGGCTTAAATAAAATCAATAATAATTTAATTTTCTCGATATTTTTAGGTGATAAGTCAAACCTATTAATTAATTGCAAAAAAATAGTATTTTCACTAGAAAATGCAGGTGGGAATATTTAATTTCAGTCTATAATATCAATAAAACACAAATACAATTAAAAAAAATCCTTATATTTGGAAAAAAAATTACTCGAAATTTGTGTTTCCCTTTGTTATTTGGTGAGCTTATACAGTGCCCTCCAAAAAGTTCGTAAAATATGGGAAACCTTTTTGTTTTTGGTTTCTCAGAAAAAATTATTCGTCTTAGGAAAAAAAATTATATGGATCAAAAACAAACAAAAAATGTTTATTAAGTTTTTGCGTACGAAGGACAGTTGTTCAATAAACTGATGGCAAACAATGAAAAAAATTAATAAACTAGGTACCAATTTTTGACTCCAGTTTATTAAAAAGCTGTACCTCATTTGAAAAAAGTTGTAGGGTTTTTGCTTGCATTATGATGGCTTTTAAATTCGCTGTTTCAAAGATTTTATATCCGATAACTTTTTACTTAAAAAAATCATATCTTTTTTGCACATCATATACAGTGCGTGCCCGGATCGACGCATTAATAGGTGAAGATGTCTGAAAATGTTTGAGTTGAAATTTAAACTTCTGGGTTCAGCCCTGATTGGATAGAAACTAATTTGAGCCATAATTTCAGTTTCGAAAAATCCAGATCCATGTCTTGTAAACGTACAAAAAGCTTATTTTTCCCACTAGTAAAGTATTTTTTCTGTTGGAGATACGACAGAATGCTATTAGGGAAAGTTGTTCAGAAAGGAAAATTGAGTAAGAGTACAAAATTTCAAAGGCTGTGCCTACTTCGATATTTTGTCTTATTCTTCTCTTTTTTTAAGAAAATAAACTGATCTTCTTGAAATTTTGCATACTTCGATAATGTATCATTCTGAACAACTTTTTTTAACGAAAATTTTCAATATGTTTAACATGGAAGTTACCTGTACTTTATTAAAAAAGAAAGAAGAAATAAGGCAAAATATCAAAGTTTGAACTTTTGTATTCTTACTCAATTTTCCTTTCTGAACAACTTTTCTTAATAACATGTTGTCGTATCTCCTACAGAAAAAGCAGTTTACTAGTGGGAAAAAATAACCATTTTGTAAATTTCCAAGGCATACTCGATTTTTGAAACTAAAATCATAGCAAAAATTAGATTCTCTACAAGCAGGGCTGAACCCCAGAAGGCGAAATTTTAACTGAACATTTTCAGTCTTTTTCACTTATTCATGCGTCGATCCGGGGACACACTGTACTACTAAGTAGTGTTTTTTATGCAGAGACTTTTATCACGATTGTCTGAGAAGCCAATAATAAAGTGTGTCATATGATATGAACTACAAAAATTTCAATTTGGACCTTCCAACTAAGAATAGAAGAACTTTACTTTATATAATTAGCTTACATTATAATTGAAACGTATAGTTACTTTTTAAAACAACATAGTTTTCATTCAGGGGCTCGTTCAGGGGTGTAGAATTTTTTATCTTTAATTTTTTGAGCCTCAATAATATAAGTTGGATCTCTTATTTTCATGCCTCTTGTGTGTCTTGGATCAATTATTTCAGGCAAGAGACAATTGAAATAAAACTTTTCAAGCTTTGGTAACATTGATTTTTCGAAAAACTCGTTGTCGATTGGAACTTCTAAATAAATAATTTCTCTAAGAGTCCATACCGAAAAATAACATTTTTCTTTGAGGGCTATATTTAATTGGCCCTGAACCTGATAATAATAATTGTGATTTTTTTTTCAATTTGTAATTTTCACCGTCTACTTCCAAATATTGTATTAATTTTTTTGAAATAGCCTCTTTAATGGTCAGGTTTCTTGCTGAAAAGGGACATTTGATTTCAACTAGGAATCCCGAATTTTCCTCGATACCATCCGGAGAAGCACCAAGAAATGGCCAATTTTGGTTTATCACAAGACCGGAATCAGAAATATTGAAACCAAATCTTGATTCCAACGATCTTTTTGCCCTGTCTTCATTATTTTTTCCCCAGGCAGTAGCTTTAGAAAAAAATTCTTTATACAAGATATCTGTAATGGTAGATGCGCAACTTGTTGTTGGACGCATTTTACAAATTTTCCCAAATAAGGAAGATGTTAACATTGTTTTTCTATACTGCCTCCATTCAGCAGAATCCGCTTGAAGACGAGTATTAATTTCTATTTGTCTATACTCAGCTTCGGATTTAATCAACTTTTTTAATAATTCCGTTTTTAAACCTTCAAACGCTTGTTGATCCAGATCTGGCTTTTGACAATTTTCTCCATAATTAGCATCTGGTTCACTTGACTTGCTAGCAGAAAATACTAGTTTCCTCCTGGACTGAGAATGTTTCTTTTGCCTATTTAATTTTAACTGCTCAATTCTCTTCACATTTTTTCCAGGACTGTGTCCCCCACTCAAGTGCTTGAATATATTATACAGCGGTCTTTTCGTATTTTTTGAAATCACCGCAGAAAAACAGCGTCATTGATAACATCTTCTAAGAGTATAATTTACTCGTTTACCTCCAACTTTTTGTGCAATGTTAGCATTGAATTGTTCCACAATGTTAGTGTTAACGTTTTCCAGCAAGCTTCTGGAATGTCCTGCTAAATAGCGCACGGCTTCCATTAGTTTTTCCTCAATGGCAAATGTTCGAAAATCCGACATATAATTGTTTTTATCAGCTTCTATCTTTTGACAAAAATATTTCAATTCGGAACAGCCTTTATGCTCCCCAAATATGCGGCTTATACTGTTAATTATATCTTTCCTTAGGTTTCTAATTTTTTCCTCCTCACTGAGGCCTTCTTCTTTTTTCCGGTATTGAACTGCTTTTGCCACAGCTGTTCTGCATCGCAAAATGTTATTTGAAATAATATTTCTCAAAGCCCCAGGAACGCCTTTTACTTTAGAAAGCTCCCGTAATTTGCTGCTATAATTCGTCAGCAAATGATTAGTACATTCTATTTTTTGAACCACACAGGTTTCATAAGGCCTACTATCTAGAATTTTCTTGTAGCAGCTACTATCTCCATCTGCTATCATTTTATTGTAAATAAGGTTATACATTTCCAAACTTGAGCAAAATCCTTCTGCAATTATGCTCGCTTCCATAGCCGTGGAAGATGAGTTCCAGTTTTTGTAGCAGGTATGTTTAGCAGCTTGTCCACCTTTGTTTTCAGCTCTTTGGCAAACACAACAATATTTATTTTTTACTCCCAAATATCAAATTTTACCAGATTTTACCCCAACAATTGCAGCAACTCCAGAGAGAGAATTATAATTTCCACCACCTCTGTAGGATCGTTTTGCCCAGCTTTCATCACAGACTACTGTAATCATCGGTGTTCCATTGATGTCAACACTGTTATATTCTAAAGCCATCCTTGCCTCTTCTTCAGCGGCCTCTTTCATAGACCTCCAAGCGATTTCTTCCCAAGCATTACATATTTGTGTATGCACTTTCTTGTACAACGTAAAACTTAAAGATGGAATGTCCATTGCTCCGGTAATGTTTCTCAATTGTGTATAGCCCCCACCTGTATTCATTACAGCTGTAACGGTAGAAGTGTTTATGTCAACTTTTTCAGGTTGTTCTGGACAAGTAGAAATTGTTTTTGTAAAGTTGCACATATCACACTCAAATGTGAGTTTCGACTCAAAACCTATTTTCAATTCATTCACAATACGCATGTTTGCAAGGCTGCATCCAAATAAAGGCGACTGATTCGAAAGGTTTTTCATGGAATCAATAAACTGCTGCAGATATACTATTCGACATCCGTCGATAGTCACCTCTCTGCAAAAAAAAATCAGTGATAATAATTCCATGTAAAATATGTAATTTTCCAGATATATTTCATAGAAAAAATAGGTCTGTTTGGTATTGAAAACTTTTGTATTCAAGAGTTTTTTTCGTATCTCTAAAAATAACAGAGATATCAACGATTTTAAATCGATAATTTTATTGTCAGAGTTTCAGACTTATATTTTTTTACAAAATCTTAAGAAACCTTACACCTTTCTTTTTTGTGGTAATTTAGGGGATTCCTCAGAGGGTTCATTTCCTACACTAAGCACCTCTATGTTCCTGGAGCTGAAAAAAATATTTGAATATTATTTTTATTGCTATTTTTATTATTATTATTATTATTATTATTAATAATATTATTATTATTATTATTAATATAATAAAAAATAATATTGTATGTCTCATATATTCAAACTAAATCTTGCTGTTTTCTAGGACATGTCTAAAATTAGGAGAGCGGAGGGGTGGAGGCTTTTGAGCCATAATGTATAAAGTGATATATGATATAATTTCTATTTTATTCTTACCAGCATGGTTCTTCATCCATACAAACACTTCGATTTTCTTCCGGATCATTTGACTTCACGGAAGTTGTCTCACGTCCATTACCCTTTCTAAAATAAGTAACATTAGTTAATAATTTAAATAAATTATTTTTACATTTATTTATAATAAATTCCAAAATATACTTACTCAACATTATCAGGAAATGATAAAATATTTTTGGTCAGGCAAGGAAGATCAACACGACGAGCTCTAAAAGTGAAGGATTAATTTGTTTATTAATTGTTTGGACCCTGGATATATTTCCATAGCTAGCTAACGAAACTGAATGCGGTTTTTGTAATGAAGCCTGAATCTTCGTGAACAGATTTTTTGGAATTAAACATTTAGCACGACTTCTTGCAACTACCTCTATATTTCCGATGGCCAGGCACACAGTCTCAAAAATAGAAATGCACAATTTTCGTGAAAAGAACAAAGGCCCGCCTGAACAAAACAAAATACATCAAATTTTATTTGCAATAGCAGGATTCTGAAAATCTTTGTAAAAACAAAAAACAAGGAATTTGTCAACGACATTTTAAAAAAATTATCTTGCATAAAAATTAGCTAAGTATTGGAGGAAAACAAAAGCAGTTTCAAAAGCTTCAAACGAACATACTATCGAGCTGTGAGGCTAAAATTTCCATATGATTATATGGAACTTTTTACTTTTGAATCTTGAAATAAAAAAAATGTCTGCCAATTTGGGAGAACATTCAAGTTTTTGAATTTTGCAAGTTAGTTGTGAAATGCTCTATATAATCGATGCAAGATCTTTTTTGAATATTTCATACCAAAAAACCTGGTCGCAAAGATCGAAGCTCCAATGAGAAAAACTCCATTCAACTCCATTGGCTCATGCTGGACATATAAAATGTTAAAATTGGACTACAAATTTTAATTTAGATGTATTGGTGATTGTAATTATCTTGAACTTGGGTGAACCTGCTAAAAATGCAATATTTATGCCTGTTATCACGTCATCGAATATAACGGTTTCCCATAAAAATAGCATTTTTTGTTTGGGTTAGTAGTGATTGTTATAAAATCTCGAAAATTTTACCGAATTCGACTGATTTTGAATTCTTGATCTTTTGTAGATATACAGGGTGTCCGGAAATAACGTCGCCAAATTACAGAGGGTGATTCTACACAAAAAAATATGAACATTTTTTCATATGAACATGGGTCCGAAAATGCATAGTTTCCAAGATACAGAGTGTCAAACTTTTTATAAAAAATCAGTTTTTTGTTAATATCATAAATATGATTTTACTGATTTTGTTGAAATTTGGCAGGGTTATCTGTAGTGATAAGGGGCTCATTTAGCCTTAATTAGATTAAAAATATAAAGTCCAGTGGCGTCCCGGAGGGCATCATACCGAATATTATTGACCAAAAAAGTGTGCGCCGCTGACTTTTTCAAACATTTTATATTTTTTTCGTATTAAGCAACTAAAAATACAATATTTTTGACACTTGAGTTGTTTTCGTATCTTGCGTCGTTTTCGATTAAAAAAGTAAAAACCCGTTTATTACATTTCCAAACTTTTTTGATAAAATCGATATTTTTATTTATATCTTAAACATGCTTTCACCGATTTTGTTGAAATTTAATAGGGTTATCTGTGTAACAGGCGGCTCATTTAACGTTTATTAGATTAAAAATATAATGTCCAGTGGCGTCCCTGGGGGTATCATACGGAATATTATTGACAAAGAAATGTGCGCCACTGACTCTTTTAAACATTTTATATCTTTTTCGTATTAAGCAACGAAAAATACAACATTTTTGTTTCTTAAATTGTTTTCGTATCTTGCTTCGTTTTTGAGAAAAAAATAAAACCAGTTTATTACAGCGTTTGATGTAGAATTTGGTGCCCTAAAGAAATGTAATAAACTGGTTTTTATTTTTTTTCTCGAAAACGAAGCGAGATACGACAACAATTCAAGAAACAAAATTGTTGTATTTTTAGCTGCTTAATACGAAAAAAATATAAAATATTTTAAAGAGTCAGTGGCGCACATTTCTTTGTCAATAATATTCCGTATGATGCCTACGGGACGCCACTGGACATTATATTTTTAATCTAATTAAGGCTAAATGAGCCGCCTATTACTACAGATAACACTATTAAATTTGAACAAAATCGATAAAAGCATATTTAAGATATAAATAAAAATATCGATTTTATCAAAAAAGGTTGGAAATGTAATAAACTGGTTTTTACTTTTTTTATCGAAAAAGAAGCAAGATACGAAAACAACTCAAGAATCATAAATAGTGTATTTTTAGTTGCTTAATACGAAAAAAATATAAAATGTTTGAAAAAGTCAGCGGCGCACACTTTTTTGTCAATAATATTCGGTATGATGCCCTCCGGGACGCCACTGGACTTTATATTTTTAATCTAATTAAGGGTAAATGAGCCCCTTATTACTACAAATAACCCTGCCAAATTTCAACAAAATCAGTAAAATCATATTTAAGATATTAACAAAAAACTGATTTTTTATAAAAAGTTTGACACCCTGTATCTTGGAAACTATGCATTTTCGGACCCATGTTCATATGAAAAAATGTTCATGGTTTCTTATGTAGAATCACCATCTGTAATTTGGCGATGTTATTTCCGGACACCCTGTATAATAAAAATATTCATGTATTGTTTTGATAAACATACGGGTATTCAAAAACCTAGGAGTTTTTTTTACTCAATATGCCTAAATTGGTTATTACTATTTTGACTTATATTGTAAAACAACTGGTTGTCAAGATTAAATAAAAAAATAAATAAAATAAAAAGATTAAGAGCAATCATCCCCTCGATAAAAATTGCGAAAACTGCTCTTCCACTTTTGAAAAAATATCAATAATGAAATGGTTTCTTATATTCCGGTTTTAAAATTAATTTAAAATAGTATATTGTGTAACTAGGAGAAAAAGCAAAACATTCCTGGACGATTGTGGTAATTGCTGGACGAGGCGCAGCCGAGGCCAGCAACACAGGAGTCCAGGAATGTGCTTTTCCTACGAGTTGCACATACTCTTTTTTATCCGATAGGAATTAATTAGAATACGTATTTATAAAAATAGAGCCAAATATTACTCTAAATAAAAACAGTGTTTTAAATTTAAACTCAACATTATATCAAGTTATGAATCGAGCGAGCTTGGAGTTTATTACGTAACTAGGGAAACCACAAACAAGTTGTTTAAATATGACAGAAATGTTATATTCCCGGCCTAGGACGGTAGGACGGAAATGTTGTACATACAGTTATTGCATGTTGCCAAGCAACGAAAACAATATACTGGAATCATGACTTTTGTGGTGAGAAAACACATCGGAAAGGTATAGTTTTTCGTCCGATCGGATAATAAATATTTTTCTATGGTTCTCTTTTTTTTTTGGTTTTGGTTTATAATGGCCTATAACCCCAGTGCATGAAGTTAAAAAGTAGAAAAATGACGAACTTCAACTAAGTTCAAAGTGTTATAACTACTTTAATATTTCAAATTTTCAAGAAATAAAAAAAAACCTGAGAAATTTGTTTATCTATCCAGAGAACTTAAAAAATTATCCGAAAAACAAACCATTTTTCCCATCTTTTCAAAAAGCTGAACGCTTGTAACCACATCATTCTAAATATTTTACATTTAGTTATATGCAGTAACTTCTCCCGCTCTTCAAAAGGAATGGTGCTTCTTGAGGTTGTCAATAAAAAAACTTACGCATTATATTTAGCGATGTTATTCCCTTTTTTTCGACGTGCACACAAACGCAACTTTGATTTTGCTCCTTTTCGATAATCAGGTTCCATGATAAAGCAGTTTATATCGCTACACTAAACTAGGCACTAAGGTAGAAACAGAAAGTCCAGAATGTCTGGCCGGCGCGGCACAAGAGTTGATCTTGATCACTAAACTAAGCACTAAGTTCAATGTAGTCAAAATTGTTACATAAAAGTAAATAACAACACACAATGGGAAACAGAAAAAAGTTTGTAAGAACTTGACAAGACTACTACAAGACGAACAATCGACAACAAATGACAATAAGGGCGGTATTCAAATTTAGACCGTTTTATTGTATGCAGGTGGATGGCGCGGCGCCGAGTACCTACAATGAATAAGTAAGTTGACCGACCCTTTTGATGTCGAACAAGCCGCCCCCGCCGTTTTTTTTGTCCGTGCTCGTAAATCACAGACCGATGATGCATTATTTTAGGGAATTAATAACTGGTTGGAGCCTACCAGAACTGATACGAAATATTTATTTGAAGCATGACAAACGGAAAACATTTTAGTTCCGGTTAAGCTTCGCATTCTTAGAATCCGTTTATAAATTGGATTCTTTCAGCTAATTAATGAAAACATATTTTTAAATAATATTGTTTAAATATATGTTTTCATTAATTAGCCGTGGATCAATTTATAAACGAATACAAACGGATTCTAAGAATGAACGGAAAAAGGGAAAAAATTATTGCTTGAATCCTACAGATTCAAGCAATAATTTCTATCATGAATAGTGAAAGTGATTTGCACCCAATATATTATTTGACACAAAAATATATATATAATCCGCTACGTTTAAGTCCAGTCCTGACC
Organism: Pissodes strobi; assembly: GCA_016904865.1. Lineage (NCBI taxonomy): Eukaryota > Metazoa > Arthropoda > Insecta > Coleoptera > Curculionidae > Pissodes > Pissodes strobi. The sequence goes on along the minus strand of JAEQML010070599.1, from coordinate 3,145 downwards.
GCAGTAAACGGCCACATGCTCCTCCCCTTGAATAAAACGCACGTGACTGATGCATTTTAATATTTGGTTTGTGAAGCGCTGCAGACGTTCGGGACTTAGCATAGAATTTTGAGTAATTTGTGTCAAATCGATATTATTTTGGGATCATTGCAAAGCTAAAAGATCGGCCCACTTCCCTCGTGTAAGCGATTTTTGATTTAGGTCCCTATTTTTAAGGAAAAAAATTGTAAACATATCGATTTATTGCATAGATTACTATCTAAATTTCAAAAATTAAAAAAACAATTTGGAAAAGCTATTACACGGCAACCCTAGGAAACAGGGCTATCTTTCCAGTGTTTTTTAATTTAGGTCGCTAAGTTTATTCGTTTTCGAAATATGTGTTAAGAGCCGAGCACGTAAAATGGGTCTATTTTAGGCGCGCCATGGACTCTTTCAATAAATAAAGACGCTCGCGCATTTCTCTTAATTCGTCGATGAACCAAGTAATGTAATTTGATTGATCAGAACGTATCCACAACCACTAGACCGCCCGGCTCCGGATGCAATTGTCCAAAAATTAGAAGCCTTGCGTGCCAAAAGCTTTACACGCATTTTCGCATGCCCATGCGCGCAATCTGCAATATGCCAATGAATAATGAAATCCATTTCGGTGCACCCAGACGCTTATGATGTAAGTGCATCCTCAGTAGGTAAGATCGCATAGGCTCATAGAGTTTCATGTCATATACCTAGTCATTGAGGGTTAATAATTAGCGTTTTAAGATCCTTTACAGGCGTAGGCGACTATGTGAAAATCGGCCTCTCCTATTGGTCGATCCATCTCGTATTACAAATGTCTTCGAGATGCAATCAGTTTGTCGCAAGAGCTCTCGTGGTCGAGAGGTTTAGATGGTTGGGTCTCACTTCGGCGGCCCGGGTTCAAACCCCGTTGCTTTTTTTTTAAGATTATGTTTATAAACAGTATTTTTCTTGATTTTGGGTATGTCTTGGGTTAGTTTGAGTTAACACTTGGTAAGTTTTCTTTTCTTGAGACCCCGTAGCGAGCGAAGCGAGCGGAGGGCCATGCGGATCGACCAACAGGAGAGGCCGATTTTTACATAGTCGCCTACGCCTGTAAATGATCTTAAAATGCTAATAATTATACATTAAACTCTATTTCCATCTATTACCAGAACCTGGGCGTAATACGCACTAGGCTGGACAAACTACGTAGCGCAATATTACAATGTGATTATGATGTGATTATTCTGGTCGAGACTTGGCTAAATCAGGACTACTCGGACAATTAGTTTGCAAACTCTGGTTAGATACCACGTTTTCAGGTTTGACCGCAATTTAAGAACTAGTACTAAGCAACGTGGCGGTGAAGTACTGCATGTTGAACACATTTTTGTACAAGTGAACCATGGGCCTTTAACATATTTATTGGGCGGTGTCTATATTCCTCCAAATTCGACCGAAGACATCTACCTTGCCCACCGCTCAGCCGTTGAAACCATTACAAATAGTGATCCAGCGATACCTATGTTTCTATTTGGAGACTACAATCTACCTATGGCTACATGGGACTATTCAGTGGACGAGGGCCTCTTGGTTCGATGTGCACAAAACTACCCAGCCAAAGTACTGTGTGAATCATTTTCTTATCTTAATTTAAGGCAATCAAACGTAATACCAAATGATCACGGAATATTTTTAGATCTAATTTTTAATAGTAATGTAGAATACCATAAAATGTCAGTACAACAAGCATCAGACACTTTACTCCCAAACAATTACCATCATGTGGCAATTACTTGTGATATTGCTTATAATGATAGGATTAAGCATTTGGATTATAGCACTGTTTATTATGATTTCCGCAACGCAGATTTTTTGGGCTTAATTAAATTTTTTTCTTTTGTTTTTGATATTTTTGACCTTTCAAACTTTGATGTCTCAGTAAACAATTTCTATGAAGATATTTCAAATGCAATATCACTCTATGTAACACAAAAATCATACAGTTGGTTTTCTCCAGAATTGAAAGGGCTTGTTTTGTCTAAGAAGGCTGCTCACGCAAATTTTAAATTTACTCGGTCAGCTGCTGACTACCTTTTGTTTTCTAATATTCGAACACAACGCAAATTACTAACTGACCAATGCTATAAATCATACATTTCAACCATAAATCAGTCAATTAAATCTGACTCCAAACAGTTTTGGAATCATATTAACTCCCTAAACAAATCATGGGATTCCAAATGTTATGCATTTTAAAAGCATGTCTGCCGAATCAGGTAAAGACATAGCTAACTTATTTGCTAACCACTTCTCTAGTGTCTATCAATCTAATGAGATTGATCTTGGCAACTTTAATTTCACAGTAAAAAATTCCGTTGACACCCCATTTATTCAGTTTACACTTGCTGAAGTTTTTGATTCTATAAATAGCCTTAAGGATAAACTAAGTTATGGTCCTGATAATATCCCTACATATTTCCTTAAAGTCAAAGTCAAAAAGTGCTTTATTGTTTGAAGAACCAACTCTTATAAATAAAGCTGTACCTAAACTACATACATCATTAAAATATTACTATTATGGTTAAAAAAAAGAAAAAAACTAACCTACATATAAAAAAAACAACACAGCATGTCAAATAAAAAAAGCGGGCGGATATGTAAATTTAAAATATAAATTAAAGTTAAAAAAAAAATAAATGTAATATAAAAATCCAACAAAAACAAACATACTTATCACTTTAAAATATTTAAATTCAAGTAGTCAAGGCATACAAAAAACACAAAATAAAAATAAAAGGTTAAAAAAAAACACAAAAAAGCCATTATATAAAGACATACAGTTTCTCAAAGTACATCATTAAAATATTCATCCAGGTCATAATATGCTTGTTATGATTAATTAACATATATTGCTTTGATCGGGTTTTATTCTTTGCTTCAATATTTGAACTTGAACAAATAACACAAGCGGACTGTATATTGAATATTAGCTAACTTTATTTAAAAGTTAAGACAGAGGATAAAGTAGTATAATTAGTACATTGGGCTTTTTCACACTTCTTGACAGAGCGTGTCACTTTCTACCTATTTAATTTTTTATTGCCGTGGTTCCCGCCGGTTGCCAAAATAGCAAGGTAAT
>JAEQML010070598.1:0-16690 GCA_016904865.1 Pissodes strobi | reverse complement strand
GCGCCATAGGATCTCCATTTAGTGTGTGTGCCACTACCATAAAAAAACTCGTGCTTAGTGTTCAATCTGATCGTTCAAATTTTTGGTCATTCCAGCATTGATGAGCGACTCATTTGGTTCATATCGGAGTCCGCAAGAAGTAGTGTTAGCATTTATCCTATCCTTTCAAAGTGTGTACCACGTGTCTGCTTCACTACCGCACCATGATCTTGATATGTCTTGTGGTTCCGATTATATTCCTATTTCTGCTGCAATCACCATAAATGACATTATCACTGCTAACAGGTGAATGAAAAATAAACTCACCGCGAGCCCTGACGGGATTCCCAGCTTCATTGTTAAGGATTGTGCACACGTATTGTCATCATACGTGTTATATCTTTAATTTAATTCTTATTATTGGCGTGTTCTCTAATAGATGCAAGGTTGCGAGAGTTCCGTACTAAAAAAAGTAGATTCCAGCTCGATTGAAAACCATCGCCCAATATCAATTCTCTGTAACAATTCTCCATCCTGATATTGTAGGAAACCAATTTTCCAATTACCCATTCTTACATAAACCTGACCATCACTACTAACGGCACACGCACCACCGTGAACTGGTATTGTTTAGTCTACAGTACACTAATGAAGTAATGAAAGAAGTTGCCAGCTAGGGAAGAAGAGCGGGGGAAGAAAGGAAAGGGAGCTAGCGACGATCAAGAGACACGTAAGACGCAAAAAAACGGAACGAGGAAAAATCTGTATAAGACGGGTGGTTTTTCCTAAAAAGACGACGTAAGACGAGTATTTTAGAAAGTAGTGTTAAGTGTTAAGAAGTGAGTAGTGTTTAGTGTTGGGAGTGGTCAGGTCAGCCCTATTTTGGAATTTGTTTGTTATTTTTAATATTTCATCCTTTATCCCTAGGCTTCTTATTACCATCACCATCATCAGAAAAAGCCTAAAATATTTTTTCCAAAATTCTATCTCGCCATTCTGTGGACCAGCACCGTCTTTTTTCGGGAAACTACAAGTGATAGTTCAAAATTTACTTCGTTTGATTTTACTGTTATCAATAGTGATTATAGTAAACCTAGTAATCTAGCAAATAATACTTCAAATATTGAATTTGATGTTGATATTTCTAAGAATTATACCACTATTTCTAAACAATATTTATTTAAGAGTACTCCGCAAGTTAATAAAAAGACATTAATAGTTATGAATAAAGCCGTTGAAAAAGTAGAGTACGTTTTAAAGGAGATATGAAACAACAAAAGTGATTAAGAGGAAATGTTTGTTAATTCTTCATATAAACGCCTTCTTAAAAGACACTTGTTAAATCATCAGTAATTTATAATAATAAATCTACTGCTTCGGATATTGGTATTATTATTATTAAGGTTATCCTTTATAGACATATTATGTAACTCACACTATCTAGTTATATTAATTATATTTTCTAAAACTGATTAAACATAGTTTTTTCTGTAAGTTACACAGATTACTAAGTATTACCACAAACCACACAATGTTTTTTTTCACTAATATTTTCACTTATTTCATTCCATTACTCTGTCAACAAGTTTTTCAATTTCATTAGTTTGTTCTAAACTCAAACCTCGTTTAGCATCTTCAAATTTCACATTTTGATTTATTATTATCTTCCATTAATTCATTGATTTTCCTACCATTCATTTACATTACTAATTTTTGTTCTTTTTCTTGGAAGGTTTTTGCAATCCTTAAAGTGAGAGACCAACTTGATGCAATAGACGCTGACTTCAGCAAGGCCTTAGACCAGATTGATCATTTTGTGCTGCTGAACAAAGTATCTAATTTATTTGGATTTTCACGGACTTTTGTGGGGTTGCTTCATTCGTACTTCATAGGCCGGAAACAGTATATAGAATTTGATGGATTTAGCTCACATAGTTTTACTCCAACTTCAGCTGTACCATAGGGTTTTAATCGTGACCGTTTCTTTTCAATTTGTTTGTTGAGGACAACCCCAAGCTGGCTTATGCTGGTGATTGAAGATTTTCTGGAACATCAATTTCAATACCCTTGAGGACTATTTTTCTTGCGATGCATGATTCTATTTACGTAATCAGCAAAAATTTCAACTATATCTCTATGGGGTGTGATATAATTGTTGTAGTCTGTGACAGCTTCTTGCCATATGCATGAGCTCAGTATTGTGTAATGACTGGTTGTAGGTACTGTTAATTATATTAGCCTTAATAGTTCCTCAATTTACTTTACGCATGTCTTGCTAGGTATTTATTGTACATGAAGGTTTTCTTGTAGTATTGTTATTGTTGTATTGATATTTTTATCTTATTATCAACTATTGACTTATTATCATTGTTTTTCGATTTTGCTGTAATTAAGCATCTCTTGTATGTTAAAAATAAATGCTAATAAATAAATAATGCGTCTGTTTTTCATCAGAAAGCGATTTCCTGCCAAGATGTACGATATTTGTTTTTCACTAATTATTTGAAGCTGTGATTATAAATGAAAACACCACTCAGTAGAAATGTTCGTAGAATATCTAGATTAAGTTAATAACAAAGGAATAGAGATAAGAACCGGTATTTTATTGTATAGTTTAGATACTGAATGTCAAAAATTAATCACAGTACTCAGAAAAGAATTACTGTAAAATACAGTGTTGCATGTTTATTCAGAAGACAATCGGAAACAATAGATTACCTTCTTAAAAAAAAATAAGCTTGCTAATTTTTGAATCTTTTTAATTTGTTTTTATCTGACTGTTTTAAACGCTATGTCAATGAAATATCCATGCACATGACGTTCAACTTATGAAAATACTTTTCCTTCGAAAGTTACACCATAGTATTCGGTATGGGCTGGAAGTTGTATTCTTTGTAGTCTGAGTCTGAACCATATGCCTCAACTATCTCATAAAACCTAACATTGTTGAAAGTGTTACAGGTGTCCAAGATAGGGAATTCAATTCCGGGGTCACGGAATTCCCTTGATTTAACCCATTATCTCTCACTGTACTCATTTGAGTACCCCGCAAATGTTTGCCTCCCGGCGACATCTGGTGATGTTTTTTTTATACAATCTAACGTTTTGAGACGGTTTTACAATATAAACACACGAAATTACAAGCTTTATTCATATATGCCTCATTTATCGAAAATAACATTTTAATATCTTAGTTTAACAAGTTATGACAAATACCATGTTCGTAAAATTAATTTTGACAAACTAAATGAAAAAATAAATCAATTAAAGTGAGAAATTAGGTCTTCTGGTAAGTATTTACTTGTTTATAATATTGAAACACACTATTTTGCAAATTTTTTCATACAAAAGTTACACAAACATTACTAATTGGAGTAGTGAAAATATGTACAAGTAAATTCGGAATGTTTTTCATGAGTTTCTTGGATATGGTTTTGGTTTCTAAATTTTCTCTCCAAAATGTTTATATGATAACGTTTCAAAACGGTGTTAGGAGGAGCAGTGGAAGATGCTTCAAATCATGAGCCAGAAATCGATATTATACCGCCTGAGATAGATACGCAAACCGATAAAGAAGATTTTGACAACTTTCACAGCGATATTTATTGAGAAGTGGAATGTCAGTTTTCGTCAGGTTATGAAATTACTTTATCTGAAGTAGTTGCTAGAAGTGCTCTAAATAGGGCAGCTGTGGATAACTAGATGACTATATGCCGTTATCAAAGAAAGTTAGGAATTCAAAAACGAAAAGTAGCAAAGAGAAGAAACCGTGGGCAAAGAATTATAAAGATATAAGCATAGATGGTACTATGGGCTATGAAAAAATACTAAAAAATATGATAGGAGCGGTAGAGGTAATAGACCAGTTCAGACTTTTAAAAGATTGTTTGACGACAAGGTTCTTGCATTGAACGTTGGGCAATCAGACCTTCATATCTCATACCTGGTGAATTCATGTATTGAAGCGTTGATAAAGATATTTTTCTTCAAACGTCAGTAAATCCGTCATTACTCGACTGTGTAGGCGGCCGTGAAGTGTCGCTTTTCCTCCGCTGGAGCTTTACTTTTCACTTTTCCGCAGGCGGAGGTAAAAGTGTTGTCATAGCAACATAGATACAATACAATACAAACAGACAACAAAATAAACGTCAACAACTCAAGATTTATTAAACTACAATTTGTGTTTATCACTCAATTTGTGCCTGCATTTCTAATAATCACTAATTTAGGAACAAATTGGTCATTATTTAATTGAACTTACTCAATAACTGCTTATCAATACGGAATTAAAACGCAATCGGAGACGCAATCTTAAAAAAAATAGTTATTGTTGACAGTGTCCGCTGACAGCTTTATGTTACATTACTATAGCAACAACCTGTGCCTATTCACCTACACCGGTCCAAGTCGCCTTGCGAACCCACTTATCTTTAATAATAATTAGATATTATTACTATTAAAAAGAGATGTTTTTGCATTAATTTGTCGACATTTGAAAAAAAAACAGCATATTTTATTTGGAGGAAAAGTTACTCTTCATGGCTTGCTCTCTATTACCTCACTCCGTTCGGATGTTAAACACGAGCGCGCCATGAAAAGTATCACTTTTCCTCCATATAAAATAATATACTATTCTGTACCTTTCGTAGTTTCTAGTACGCCCACAAATCAATTTCAACAAATAGCCATACACTTTGCTGAAAACACCAAGTTGCGTACGTCTTATAAAATATATAACTTGTGCCCACTAATAATGATCTTGTTAAATACATCAGTGGAGAATTTGTCTTCTAAATCATTCAATAGATGAAGCGATGGTCAAATAGTTTGGATACCGCTCCGAGAAGTCATTTATAAACGGAAACCGGCACGATTTAGTTTTAAGGAGTGCTCTAGTGGGTATCGTTACAAGTATGATATTTACTGTGGAGCTAAACAAAAGAATGGCTATCAGTTTACCATTAGGTTCTAAAGTTGATTTAGATTTGCTTCAATGTGTGTATTTCTAGATTTTTACAATTTCTTTTCCAGTTACGACCTGCTAAAGACACTCAGGAGTATGAACTTTGGGATAACTTTATTTGTAAAATCGAACCAGTAGAGGAAATGCAAAAAATGTATCCTGGAACTTTTTCAGCCATATGAGGAGAATAGTATATTATTTTATATGGAGGAAAAGTGATACTTTTCATGGCGCGCTCGTGTTTAACAGCCGAACGGAGTGAGGCTGGTAATAGAGAGCAAGCCATGAAAAGTAACTTTTCCTCCAAATAAAATATGCTGTTTTTTCTTCAAATGTCGACAAATTAATGCAAAAACATCTCTTTTTAATAGTAATAATATCTAATTATTATTAAAGATAAATGGGTTCGCAAGGCGTCTTAGACCACGGTCGTAGGTGGCCTTGCTTAGACCGGTGTCGGTGAATATAATGTAATATAAAGCTGTCAGTGGACACTGTCAACAATAATTATTTTTTTTAAGATTGCGTTTTAATTCCGTATTGATAAGCAGTTATTGAGTAAGTTCGATTAAATAATAACCAATTTGTTCCTAAATTAGTGATTTTTAGAAATGCAGTCACAAATTGAGTGATAAATACAAATTGTAGTTTAATAAATCTTGAGTTGTTGACGCTTATTTTGTTGTCTGTTTGTATTGTATCTATGTTGCTATGACAACACTTTTACCTCCGCCGGCGGAAAAGTGAAAAGTAAAGCTCCGGCGGAGGAAAAACGAAACTTCACGGCCGCCTACACAATCGAATAATGACTGATTTACTGACGTTTGAAGAAAAAATAATCTATTGTTTGTACACTGAAAAGACAATAACATTGTTACTATGGTAATATAATCACGACCCTATACAGCTCCTGGGTAAACTAAGACGTTGGTCTTCATCAGAAAAACAAAAAATTGAAGTGCCTCCTAGTGATGGGCTTATTCGAATGAAAAATAACCTGTTATCCGGTTATTAAAATAACCTGTATTATTCGGTTTTCATTCCACAAGTATTCGAATGAAAAATAACCTGAACCTGATACGTACGAATTCAAATAGGAACACGAACGCGTCGATCATTGAATGATCAACGAGCAAGGAGCGGTTGTAATTTAGTTATGAGTTATGAAGCAAGTTTCGATGTTTTAGCTCGAATAAAAGATGAGTTTTAAAATTTCAAATGTACCGGTAGGATGTGGAATTGTGGAATGTGGAAGCCGAACTTGGGGGGTTGAACACTAGCGAATATTAAGTTAAGATTACATAATTTACTTTTATTGCGTACCTAACATAAAAAAATATCAAATTTTCGGCGCCTGAACGCCTAAAAAGTGCAAAAACAGCAATTTGTTGACATCTTCAAAGAATCAAAATAAGGCGGTCGCTTTTGATCCGGCCGGCCGATATTTTTTTATTGCGATTAGCATTTCTTTCATACACTTCTTCGTAATGAATACGGCCTGCTTTCCAATACATAACACCAATTATTATCACCTAATGTTTGTTTAGTTTTTAGGTTATATATTGGAATTTAGAATGTAGGAGCAATAGAGCAATATATAAGTCGTAATATAACTATAACAATATAATATGTACTATTAATGATTAATATTATACACGGTGTCCCATATAAGAATGCACACTACAGGGATCTCGGAAACCAGAAGAGATCCAAAGGTGATTAAATTAGAGAAAAGGCGTGCCTTGCTGAATCATACAACGTCATGCTTTGGAATCTAAAAAAATCCGATTACTTCCGAAGATATTTGGGAAAACCCGAATTTTCCCGATTTCGTTTTTATTTATTTCTGACTTTATTTCAAAAGACATAACAATGCAAGTTTCACATTCCCATTGCTACTTTTCCTGTTCTTCAAGTTGATGTTATTAGATTTTCAATCTGACGTTTCGTTTCGTTGCAACCATCATCAACTTTGTTTTTTCAAATAGTCGAAAAAATTTGTTTTATTCCTAAACACTAATTTTAATCCTAAATCCAACGACATATCGCTCCTTACATTTATCCGACGTTTCGGCTGAAAAAAACCATCATCAATGTTATTTAATGATGATTACGAAGAAACGAAACGTGGGATCAAAAATCTAATTACGGCATTAGGTAGAGGACAAAAATTGGCATAGGAACGTGAATTTTATTGTGATCTATCCTCTTCATTAAAATCTGAAAAAAAATTAATTATATTTTAAATTTCAAGAATTCGTAGATTGCAATTATTCATTTTTTTAAGGGTTTAATAAAGAAAATTGATCAAAATAAAATTCACATTCTTATGCCATTTTGCCTCCTCTACATGATGATATAATTAGATTTTTGATCCGACGTTCCGTTTCTTCGTTATCATCATCAAATACCATTGATGATGTTTTTTTTATCCGAAACGTCGGATAAATGTAAATAGCGATATGTTGTTGAATTTAAGATTGAAATTAGAGTTTTTTAGGAATAAAATTACTTTTTTCGACTATTTAAAAAAACAAAGTTGATGATGATTACTAAGAAACGAAACGTCAGATTGAAAATATAATAACGCCAACTTGAAGAGCAGGAAAAGTGGCAATGGGTTCACTTTCCAATTTTATTGTCATATATTTTCAAATAAAGTCAGAAAAAAATAAAAACGAAATCGTGAAAATTCGGGTTTTCTCAAATAACTTCGGAAGTAATCGGATTTTTTTACATTTCGAAGCATGCCGTTGTAGGGTTCAGCAAGGCACACCTTTTCTCTAATTTAATCATCTTTGTACCTCTTCTGGTTTGCGAGATCCCTGTACTGTGCATTCTTATATGGGACACCGTGTATAGTACTATAAATACATCGCCAGAGAGAAATACTTTTTGCAAAGTAGATTTTTAATAATTATGTTCATTACATGTAATCAACACATCCAAGAATCATATTTTGAAGTTTGAATTGATTGACGTAAAATGCTGTTTATTACATTTTGTTCAATAATATTGCGTAATCAAATATTCACTCGTATCCTATTGTTATTTACTTATTTATTAAGCCATGCTTAATAAGACAATTACAGCAGTTACGAATACGATGCCGATAACGCTAAACCTCCTTCCTAACCGGCTGCGATCGTTAACCTGAATTTATTCGAATGATTATTCAAATAATCATTCGGTTATTAATATTATTTGAATACAAATAATTCGGTTATCAAAATAATTCGGTTATGCCCATCACTAGCCTCAACCACATTTGTTTACCAGTTATAAGTTATCCGTAGATGGGGTTGACCTGCTTGACCACGTAGTAAAAAACTACAAGATCTCTATTCGCGGAAAGAAATGATGGCGGCCTCATTTCACTGATTCTGTAAACGTTGGACTCCTAAATGTATGGAAATTGTACCTACTGGCTCATAATGATAAGAAATATCTACTTAGTTTTGTGAGAAATGTTGCTGGTCATTACGTAAAATCATTTGGTAAGGCAACTTTTTCGACGTGCTTTTTCGAAGAAAGGTGCCGTCAATGTCACTTACCACCAAGATGGAGTCGTCTAAAGCGTAATGGCACTTATGTTTAGGATCGTTCAAATATTAAATATTATCATGTGTAATGCCTTTCTTAAAGAATAAATCTACTCATCAAAACAAAAAAGTCGTTAGGTAATCTTCAATTTGGGAAGCATGAGAATAAGCAAAGGCGAAATACAAAGATTGAAGCAGCTTTTCGCTACTCGTCATAACTAGATAAACATTTTAATCTCTGGAAAATATGGCCGAAATGCTTAACAAATTCCGTAACATCCCATTACCTTTGCATGGTTCTGAGAACAAGTAATATACAAGGCTTACTGTACTGTAGAGGCATTAATTGAATAACCGCTCTTTTAAAGCAATTTTGTAAATTTTAAAGGTTCTTTTCTGTTTTGCTATATTGCTTATCTATATCTATTAAAATGCAAACTTTCACAACTTTTCGAAATGGCCCATAAAAATGGATCTGTTCGTTTTTAGTTTTTGGTACTTTAGTTACATTGAATTTGCTAAACTTTAACCATACAATATTATATGAACTGACATATTTTTTGTTACTAAATTGCATCGTTTATTTGTTTATTTTATTCAAGCAGGTTTCTGACAAGCCTGTTGGAACTAACCCTATAATACAGATAACACGACTAGACGTAAACAATGCCAGCGATACGATAAAGACAAAATTCCTATTATGCAGTTACGTGGCATTATAAATAATTATAACCCACTATAATTTATGAGGAATCCGCATGTGATCAAAAAACTGGTAATAACTGGTAAGCAACAGCTTGATATGCGTAGGCACTTAATCAATCGAATTAATTTTGATTGAGAGCGTGACACACCACACACCAGACAATAAAAGCCTCCATAAAAGCTAAGTATCCGCAAAAATTACAGATCTTACTGACGTGACACGACTGCATAAATATAACTTTATATTCTGAAATAAGAAATTACAAATAACCAAATAAATAACCATACAACCCGAGATAACTAAATCACCTTGGTTGACGACAAGTCCTCATTAACTTTTATTCTGTTTTATTGTGTTTTTATTTATTAGGTGCAAAACGTTCAAAAATTTTGTTTAAATTATCTCAAATATCAAATAAGGGAAATTGACCTTTTCACTCTCGAGTTTACAAATTCTTACCTATATTATTATAGGCTAAATTTTGCAGTTACATCAACATCGTTTAACCGTAGTTACTTAATTAAGTATGTATTTATGTGATTATATTTAAATAGTTTTCGAAACGCTACAGAACATCTGATTAGAATAAAAAATAATAGCAGAAATTAGCGAAATCCAAACAGAACCAGTTTGGTGACCAAAAGTTTAAATTTCATGTTTAAAACATAATTAATATGAGACATTTGGCAAACCCAACTGCGAAAGCAATTTAATTTTTAAAAAATGTGAAGGTTAATTTTATTGCATATATCTAGCCAAAAACTGGACAAAAATAAACCATATTTCCACGAAATTACATCACATATTAAAACAAATTATAAAACATTATAAATTCTTACTTACATCACAGTTTCCACAATTTTCAAACTCAGATGTAGGTATATAAATTGTAACATAACAAAATGGTTTAAGCGGCGTAAAAAAAAATTAAGATGCAAAATTTTTATGAGTCAGAGTTTAAGAAACGCACCCATAACGCAATTATTTTTAGAGATTTACAAAGTACAATAAAAAAGAAAATTATAAAAATAATAAAGATCTTGTAGCGAAGTAGAAGGGGGATTAACTGGATATGATATTAAACTGTGTTGGATACCAGGACAATCCAGTATCAAGGGCAATGACGAGGTGGATCGACTTGTCAACATAGGCAAACTTTTAAATGTCCCATAGCCTGTAAAATTGGAATTATAGATTAAGCTATTAAAGAGAAGTAGCTTAAAAATTGGAATATAATATCATGGCGAAGTTTTTTGGACAGTAAAGGGAATAAGTACTCAAATTTAACTCAGGAATTCCAAGAAATCCCTGGTCTAACTAAATACTTAACGGAATTCACAAACAGACGACCCATAACAATGATCATTAGGATCAGCGATTATACAGACTGGGAGTGACTGGGTGCCAAACTCCCCGGAGAATTCGGGGAGCTAAGTAGTCTACAACATATACTTTTTGAGTGTAGCAATATAAACCCTAACCTACATCAGATTCTTGGAGAAGACGGTATTGTCACTGTACGCAATTCACACAAACCAAAGATTTCAGTTATTAGAATAAAGTTTCTGAAAGAGGATAACATAAGAATATTTTCTCTATGTCGATAACTATCTTTCCTTCTTTTCAGTCAATATTCTTTTTAACCAAGGCATCATTTCAATCTATAAAACTCTTCGAATGCCCGGGAACGAGTTAAAGTCCTGTTTGTACTATTCGTTTTACTAATCCTATCGTTGTATAAAGACTGGCCAGAGGGCACCCATCGACGCGATTTGTTTCGCAGTCAGTCACTGATAAACTAGTTCTACCTATCCTTTTTTGCCCTCAAGTGCATTTCGGTTTATTTATAATGTCCGTTAAAGAACAAGAATTGTGTAAAAGCTAGTCTTTCAGTTCATAATAGAACTAATATTAATATTAAACAAAATTTATACCACGTCCATTAAAAAGTTGTAAAAAAGTGTTTAAATGTTTTATCTATTTATCTATATATATATATCAGAAGTTCAATCATATTTTCCATAGAGATTTAAACTTAGGCAATTTCGTAAATAACAAACAAAATATGTTCAATCGTCTGGATCATTCTCATACAGAACAATGCTAATAAACTCCTCTGAATGCTCAAACGCCAATACAAATACATACCAAGGTTAACTGCCATCATGTAAAATTAATCTGAGCTTTGTTAACCGTTGCGTTCGCTGACCTTTCAAGTACAAATTTGCGAAATAGCAATTGCATGTTGAACTAAATTCATACTTTCAAATTAACCACTTCATAAGTGATTGGTTGCTAGTTTCAGATCATTTTCTACGTGAAAAATAATTATTTTATCGGCTTACGCAATTTCGTTGCTACATATACTGCTGCTTGCGATGGACAATGGTGAAATAATAATTGAACTCTGTGATAACCTTCCTACTTTAAATCAATGAGATGGTTTATTCTTTGCTTAGACATAAAGGACAGACATGATAATAACAATTATATACAATTTATAATTTATTGCCTATTGATCATAATTTACTTGGTAGTATTTGAAGAACAATACGTTTTGGAAACAGAGCTGATAATATACAAAAAGAAATGCTGTCTGTCATTACCTACATATTACACCTGGCAAACATGAGTGTTGACTTTGCCTATTCCTACGTCGAGGATAATAATTATTAAAGAATTCTTAATATATGGAGAAAAACAATATTTACCCATCTCTCTATGCAGCTAGGAAGACTTGAATGCGAAAACAAATTTCGAAAGCTAAAAATAGTATATTATTGGAGGAAAAGTGATACTTTTCATGGCGCGCTCGTGTTTAACAGCCGAACGGAGTGAGGCTGGTAATAGAGAGCAGGCCATGAAAAGTAACTTTTCCTCCAAATAAAATATGCTGTTTTTTCTTCAAATGTCGCCAAATTAATCCAAAAACATATCTTCTTAATAGTAATAATATCTGATTATTATTAAAGATAAGTGGGTTCGCAAGGCGGCTTAGACCGGTGTCGGTGAATAGGCACAGGTTGTTGCTATAGTAATGTAACGTAACATAAAGCTGTCAGTGGACACTGTCAACAATAATTATTTTTTTAAGATTGCGTCTCCGATTGCGTTTTAATTCCGTATTGATAAGCAGTTATTGAGTAAGTTCGATTAAATAATAACCAATTTGTTCCTAAATTAGTGATTTTTAGAAATGCAGTCACAAATTGAGTGATAAATACAAATTGTAGTATAATAAATCTTGAGTTGTTGTTTGTTTGTATTGTATCTATGTTGCTATGACAACACTTTTACCTCCGCCGGCGGAAAAGTGAAAAGTAATGCTCCGGCGGAGGAAAAACGAAACTTCACGGCCGCCTACACAGTCGAGTAATAACGGATTTACTGACGTTTGAAGAAAAAAGTTTTTTATTGAAACATCCTAGTATAATCTTTCAATGATACAATAAATAAATATTTCTATTATTTACTTCTTTCTTGTTACTTCTTGGATATTTTTTATGTGTATGACATTTTAACAATTATTGTGAGCTTAATTTTAAATAGGGATAATAATAAAATTTTAAAATGGTAGCTTTCCAGTTTTTCTTAGTTTTTTACTCCGCTTGTCTTGAGGTATAAATTATTCATTGTTTTAAGTGTAGAATAACATTTAGTATAATATGGCTTTGTCAATTACTATATTTTATCTCGTGATAATACTTTAACTTTGACTAATGACATACTAGCTTTCTTCAGTTATGACTCATTTTAGCTGCCTTACGGCGCTAATCTTGAAGGAACCTACAGTTTATGACAGGTTCATTAACTTGAAGAAATACAAGTTTTATGGTGTTATTTCTTAGTACCTATCACAAAATAGCAACAAAATCTAAGGCACCTATTTAAATAATTATTAATTACAATTATCTGGGGTTTCTGTCAAAGGTGACGTTTCATTTTTAAACAAATTTCTGACATTTGGTAGAAAAATGGCAGTATAGGTATAATCCAAAAGTAACGGTTTTGTGGATCAGCGTTCCAAAAATAACCAATCGCGGTTTCTCAATTCTCAAAAGGATAGAGTCAGGTCATTAGGGTATAGTGTTGTTATATGTGCCGTGGTATGTGTGATTTCACCTTGTCACTCGTCATTTGCACTAGCTTTTTTAATTTTATGCTTGGTATATGGTAAAGATTGTAAAAAATTAAGAAATTTTGATAAAATCAAAAATTACGTTTTTTTTTTAATTAAATGACGATTTTGTGAAAATTTTTCAGCAACTTATTTTAAATTATTTTTCTTTACTCAACCAGAGATACTTCTTGTCTAGACTTGCACTTGGAATACGACATGCAAATAAACTTCTTTTCATGAAAATTCTCGACCGCCCTCCAGTCAGAACAAGAAACTGCGTTCGCCTTCGTATTGTGAGGATGACACCAACTGACGGTAATTCTTAATTTAATGTGCGCCGATAATAATTATCAAGTCGGGTGTTTCTATCCGTTGTCTGAATAGTGTCACATAGAAGTGATGGTAGAAAAAAACATCCTATTTGGCAATATTTTATTGAATAGTCCTCTAATCTGATGGGAAATCCGGCAGCAGAGCAATTTACAAAAAAAATTATTCGGAAATGCAAGGAATTGTGGAACGAATGAAAACCCACTGGGAGAGATATGAAAAAACTGAAGCAGTTGCAAAAAAGAAATTGATAGTAGTGATACTGGTAGAGCCAGTGCCAGTGCTTGTTCTCGGCTAGTTTCAAATGTACATACAGTTTACCGTACCCATAATTGATTTGATCAAAATTCTAAAATTAGGATAAAAGAGGAAAAAAATGTTTTTTTATTGTTTTAATTGCTTTGTTATTTTCTTTTTATGTGATTAATAATAAAAGTGAAAATTGAAAATAGGAATCATAATATGACCTATCCTGTCGAGCATTTTTGCCAGAAGAGTTAATGTTAACATTACTAATTTATTACTAGCATTTGCGGTTTGCTTGTTGCCTTTTGCATAAAGACAAACCTAATTTGCTCGTACCCATTAAAATTTTATAAAATCCATAAAACATATTAGCTGTTTTTGTATTCTTTTTATATTACAAGTGCAGCGGCCTACTAGCTCTTCCTCATTATTAAACTTGAATCATTTATCTCGATTTTGTATGAAACAAAAGACAACGCTCATAGGAAGTTGCAGATCTGCCTCACCACAAGTCAACAACTCAGAACTACAAATACTGAGCTTCTGTATTATTGTAGTCTTTAGGCTGCCAGGTTATCATTTGTATTACGGAAACTTGGCACTCAGAAGCTCAAAGTTTTAAATATTAGTCTTGCTACCAGTGTTTGCAAAGATTTCTGAAAAGACTTTTTATGAGACGGTAGTTATTTTTTTAAAAACAAATAATCTATTTTCAGTTTCAGAAAGGAAAGTCACTGCAAGATGAATTGAATCAGTTAACTATATGTATATGTTGATTACTGATGCGAATTGCCCATGGAATAAAGGAGCTGCACATAATTGACTATCTTCATACTTACAAGTTAGAAGAGAGAAAATGATTTTGTGGGCAGAGAGCTGGAAATGAAGCATGAAGCTCAGAGTTGAGAGGGGACTGTCCCAGGAAGTGTTTTTGGGCCAGTTCTCCTTCTGATCTTCATTGGGTATATTACATATAGTAAATGAAATGAAGTTGAGTAATTATTGTCATTGCTGCTGATGTTGTGTCAATCATTCTATCACATAGAAACAAGGAGTCATTTAGTCATAGATTTTCTGTCTATTTCAAATGATGCAGAAATGTAGAAATTAAGTTGCAACATTATGGGTTTAGGGGCACAGCACTGAGGTTTCTGGAGTCATATCTGTCTGACAGATTACAATTTGTAGGCCATGGCTGTGATATGTCAGGTCCTCAGAGAGTGTCATATGGTGTCCCGCAAGGGTTAATTCTGGGACCTCTCCTATTCATACTATATATTAATGACGTATCATACTTCCTTGGGCTAATTCTCTGCATACTTTTTGCAGATGATACAACCTTGATCTCAAAAGCCTCAAGTCTCCAATTATTAAACACCAAAATGACTGCACTACTAGAGAGGGCAAAGGAGTGGTTTAATCTAAATAAACTTAGCATGAACGCGCAAAAAAAACAAAAGCTCATTATTTCTTCAAATCCTCGTACACTCTCTGACGACTCCGTCAAGTTATTGGGCATAACTATCGATGACAAACTAAATTGGCACCTGCACATAGACCAACTCTGTCGAAAACTGTCCACAAATATATTTCTTCTTAGGAGGCTAAAACACTTTGTAGATAAACCAACTTTGCTTACTGCCTACTATGCGTTTTTCTAAAGTCATCTATCATATGGCATTTTACTCTGGGGAAATTCTGGTAATGCTGTTAAAGCTTTTCGTCAGCAAAAGCGAGCAGTTCGAATTATTGCTGGGGCAGGTTTCAGGGACCATTGTAAACCTCTATTCGTTTTTTATAGACTCTTAACTCTACCAAGTTTGTTTATATATAAGTCTCTGGTGGAGATTCACGGTAACAAGGGAAACTTTTCAATGAATGCAGACATTCATGAACACAACACCAGAGGTGCAAACCAAGAAAGCCCCAAGTTGCTCCGTCTGCAAGTTTCAAAAAATAATTCTCTTCTGCTTAATGCATATAATAAGCTTAATACGACCACCAAGAGTCTGAATCTGATAAAGTTCAAGTCTGTTGTGAAAAACTATCTGCTGGATTGTGCATTTTATAGCATATCAGAGTATATGGCCGCACCCCTGTCCATATAGGTTTTTAAATAGTGTCAATTTTGTTTGTTTTAATTTTGTTTGTTTCATTTTGTGTTTCACTGTGTTTAGTTAGGTTATTTTAATTATATTTGTGACCCAATTGGGTACCTTCAGGAATATTTAATCTTAGTCTTAATTAATTTTATCATGAAATGTTTTTAAAATTCTTTAGGATATAATTGGTTTTAGACCATTTTAAACTGACTTGTGCAAACAAAAATTTTGTAATGCATGTAATATATTTACTTTACTTTACTTTACTTTACTTTACTTTACTTTACTATACTTTACTATACCTACCTCTAAATTTAACAAGAACTGAATTAGTACTTTTTTCATATAGGTCATCTGATTATTTCTGTTTTGACTAGATCAAATCATGTTCTAATTAAGCAGCCCCACTCACAAAATTTTGGAGTATTAAAATAGATTCTCAATTACCTTGGGAACATCAAATTGACTGAATTCTTTAGAAAACCGACTATATTCCAAAGAAATTGAGCAGCTTATCTTCTGTTATATGGAAATGAAGAACAAAGGTACGTTACTGTCACATTGCCATTGTCATACAAATTTTGGCTCACTCGTTCTACTGACAATAATAGAAAAATAACTATAAAAAATCATGTTTAAACGATTTAGCTTTTCAGGTAGAAACTTTTTTAAATAATTATAAATATCAATCAAAATTTCAGT
>JAEQML010070597.1:0-16690 GCA_016904865.1 Pissodes strobi | reverse complement strand
AGTCGGCGCGTAGGTCAGATCCGTTGAAACCCTAAGTTGGTTCATCCAGGTGGATATAGTGGTCTCCTTGCATGGAAGCTTCCATTTGATTCTACTGCTGATCGGATGGCTGGGTGTCTTGATTTCAGCCGGTTCTATTGTCCTGTTAGGTATGGGATGTCGGTATGGATTGGAAGGTCTGCGTTAGCCATTGGTGTTGCGATATTACTGAGCACCGAGAGCCAGCGCGTTAGTATTGGCCGTATAGTCCCAGTAATCAGTTTCATGGTTTGGTTTATTTCTAAATCTAATTTTGTGGTGTATATACTGTTGATCCAAACAGGACAGCAATACTCCGCGACAGAGTATACCAAGGCCCGAGTCTGGTTGTTGCAGCTCCCCATGTGGTTCCAGCAAGTTTGGCTATTATGCTAACGCGCGCTCTCACTTTACCGGCTACGTTTTCAAGATGTAGGTTCAATGTTAGTGATTGGTCGAGTGTCACGCCTAGATTCTTGGGGGTTTTATTGTGGTTGAGAATCCTGACATTGGATTCCACTCGCAGGGTATCATTTGCTTGCCGACCCGATATAAAGAAGCAGCAGCTGTTTTAGATGGGCTTGGACACAGCCTTCAATTTTTGGAGTAATCACTAAACTTGGCGGGGTCTTCGTTCAAAACATGTTCAGTTGGTGATATGAGATTGTGCTGGTAGGAAATCGCCAAGTCGTCTGCGTAGGCAAATTTTCTACACCTCGTTTCAGGTAGTTCAGCCGTATATAGATTGAACAGTAGTGGGGCGAGCACCGAGCCCTGTGGGAGGCCACCGTTCAGCCTCCTAGTACTGCTCCTAGCATCGTTAACAAATACTTGGAATAGTCTGTTTGTTAATAGGTTGTTAATTAGATGACACGTTTTCAAAAATGGTATGACTCTGAGTAATTTGTATACTAGGCCTTCTGCAGTAAAATCAATGAAAGCTACGGATATTTTCAGTCCCCTTTCAAAACTCGCTTCGATGTGGGTCGTCAGGGGTAAGACTTGGTCCGTGTAGCTACGGCCACTCCTAAACTTGGGAATCACTGCATCAATTGCAGGACATACACGGTTATGAAGCAGTCTTTCCAACAGCTTATAATAGGAGCTGAAGTGAGCTATAGATTGGTAGTTCTCGGGTAGCTCCTTTGGTTTTCCAGGTTTTAGAATAGTAATAATCTTTCTTCTCTTAAATTCTGGTGGTAGGCTGCCTGTGTTAGGGATGTTGTTGAAAAGTTTCATGAGCCACAGTCAAGTTGTCATACCACAATTAACTAGAAATTCAGGGCAAATGCCATCAAAGCCCGCTGCCTTTCCAGTTTCTATATCCTTGAGGTCTTGTTCTAATTCCTTGTCACAAAAGTCACGCGAAAACTCGGACGAAGAGAGGGTGGATCCCTTAAGTATTTCTTGATGTCTCTTGTGTGGCTTTTATCGGATCGCACACGGGAAACGTCAACTATACGGTTTACTATTGGATTTATCGATGTATTTTCCACGACGTTTCGGTTACATTATCCAAGCTTCCATAGCAAACCACATGCTTTCCTACTGGAGCGTGAAAAGTTCATGTCATTGTGTTACACAGCAGAAGTCCAGTTATCCATTCTGCTGGTATCAAAGGATCCCAGTAGATGGTCTCATCATTATGATGCACCGGACGTATGGCAAATTCTATATTTGGAAATTGTACTGCGGAGCATTTCTTCTTGGTAATGCCCTTTTTGATAAGAGGTGTCAAACGAAAGTAGCAATCACATGATCTTTGGGTTCTCGTCAGATTATACGAGCAGCAAAGACCATCCTTTCTCACTTAACAAACTCCGAAGATTGTTCGCATATTTATTGCAACAAATATGAGTTGCCCAGCGTTTATCTTGGTTTCTAATCTTGGAGTCAAAATACAGATGGTAGGCTTTTCTTATTAAAGGGCTAAGCAGATATAGACAATTTACAAATTAATCGTAAGGACTTTAGCCTCTTATTATTATTACTGGAATGGAAATAAAAGAATGAATGATGATAATGATTTTATACTGCAATTGTTCAAAGTAATAGCCAGGTATAGAGCAGGTACCTTTTTATAATTAGTTATTAATAGACCTGCAATTAAGGGAGACATTTGTCTGGTTTATTGTTGATTAGTATTACAAAATACACAGGATTCAGATATTTAGATTCACCATATATTTTAGTTGTAGGCCAGTGTTATGCAGTGGCGGCTCACTTAATACACCAAGTACTTATACTATTTTTCAATTGCAATTACTAAAACATAGTATATTAACTTAAATCATAAACAAATCAACATAAAATTATAAAATGTTGAGTTGTTCAGTCTCTATAAATATAAGATAAACTTACAATAATTATTGTATATCGGTATATTGCTCAAAACGCGGGAACTTTGTCAAAACGCGCGAAGTTTATTTCCATTCCATGTCCAATCGCATTTCGCCTTGATTGAATCAACTCCCGTTGTGGTTTATAACGATGCAGTTGTTTACACCATATTGTCTGCGTATTATAGATAAGCGCTTATGGGCATGACACCACATCAAAAGCAAGATTCATTTCCGAATTGGGATATCGGGTGTTTACAATTCGTGTTTAACAGTGGTTGCGAGGTTGCATTTGCGTATAGGTGCGTGCAGCATTACTTTTGAAATTTCTGTTTGTTGTTGGTTTTCTGTTCGGTTTTCGATAGTAGAACTCAATAAAAATAACTTTACATTTTCCCGTTTATGATCCTGTGTGTTTTTTTCCTCTTAAAATCTGTTCTGTAGGTAAAATTATGTAAAGTAAAAATTTGGTACTAGATACTTTCGCTGAAGTGGGGGAAGAAGATAATTAAATTTGATTCACCAGTATTGGTGCTATATTTAAAGGACAAAATCTTTGGTCTTCTTGCAATACTGATTTGGAAAATACAATGTATGTAGTATCTGATAAAGGTTGGAGACCAAAGCGATTTTTAATGAAAGGTTTGCCAAATTTTCCAAGTTTGAACGGATAGACCTCTTTAAGTTATTTTAGACGGACACTTGACATTTAGGTAAATTTACTATAGGACTATTAAAGAAAATTTTAAATTACTGAAGCCGCCAGCACATTCGACCGACTTACTGACACCATCGGGTTAGTTTGAGATGCTTCAGTTCAATAAAACTAAACAGGAACATAAAGTTGATCGACTGACAGTGCCAGAATCAAAGAAGATTGGCTAAAATGAACTGCGCAAATTGCTTTGTAGAGTGTGGAATGAAGAAATTTCCGAAACAAATGTTGTTTCTTCATTTGCAGCTACAGGAATTTGTCCTTACTTAAGAAGGTAATATACGGTAAGTAGGCCAGACTTTATAACGCTCCCAAGTCAGAAAAGAACCCCTTGAAATATAACGCGATGAAATTGAGAGTTATGAATCCCACATCAAAGAACAAACTTCAGTTTGCACGATACGACCAGATGATTTCAACGCAAGCGTGATGCCAATAAATAATGAAGATATTTCTTTACCCTCCTGTGTGAAGAAAATATATATTCTAGAGTTGAATCCATTGTTTTACACAGAATAAATAAAACGATTGTCATGTAGTGACAGTCAAGTACTTACCAGAATGGGGTATTCTAAATTTATTAAAACATCATTAATGAAGAGAGGGGAAAGAAAAAAATTAAGCAGAAAAGAAGATTCGAGAAGCAATGGAAATACATAAAAACAAGAGAAACAGTACATGTATTTTCATTACTTTAATCAAGATCATCGTGTTCAACCTCAAAAAAGATGTAAGGCTTAATTGAATTTGTTCAGGTATCCCTATTTAATGTCATTATATATTATATTGTGATGATGGAAATGATAATAAAGATTTCCGAAAGCTCGGTTTACCTTTAAAGGGTACTCTTACACTTGCTGCATATATTACATAATGAATGAATGATCTTGGAGGGTATTAGTACACTGCGATCTGTATAGATGTATTGTGTCCCCTTTTCTAGGTACTTCCCCCTCCTGAAGAATCGGCCACTGCCCTCGTTTTCAATTTGTATTCTCTCCATGTATCTTCTCAGCCGGCAGTGGCCCGTAAGAAAGCCGGTAAGGATGCGGAGATTGTTCTTACTATAAGGTGTTTTGATCTTCCTCTGTGATGGGACCCTAGAAACATCTTTGAGTACCTTAACCCCGGAAAACGTTCCCATAGACTGTTCCATTTGGTTTGCTCTTCTTCCCTGGACTCTTCGTTGTAGGTATGTACCCCTATGCCACAGAATGTTTCCGGTCCTAAATGCGGAATTTGTATTTCTACTTTTGCCAATTGGTCTGCTTTTTCGTTGCCTTCTATCCCAGCGTGTCCTGGTGTCCATTGAAAGGGTATCAATCTCTCTCTTCTTATAATTTCTGTCAAGGTTATTCTGCGCATATCTTCCTAAGGCGTTAATTTGCGCCTGGAATATGTCCGGGTGTTTTCTCATTGCTTCGGATAATTTGGTTCCTGGACCAAATACTCCGGCTCCGGTCCTCTATTCAGCTATTGACACATCTGTATACCATTTTATGTCACTTTGCTGCAATGTGAAAATGCCAGTGGTGTTCTTTTTCCATTCTTCTCTACTTCTTATCACGACCGTGGAGTATTTTACAAAATTGTATCTTTTGACTATATGGTCCCTGGGCAGCACAAGAAGAGGTATATCCTTTGTCAGGGACGCCAATTCACTCTTTCTATGTCATCCTCCCATGGCCGCCTCCTCTCTTGTGATTCTAGTCATTGCTTGTCTAGCTGCTCCCTCTACAACAATGTGTAATGGTGCGAGGCCCACAATTGCCTCGATTGCTGCTGTTGGACATGTCTTCATTGCGTCTTTTATGCTTATGCACGTCAGGCATTCTAATTTTTTGAAGACTGATTTTATGCTCTCCTTTTCTATTTTCTCGAACCAGACTACCGACTCGTAAAGTAGGATAAGTCTTACTATCATTGTGTACATCCATCGCAGGATTTCTGGTTTACATATCGAGGTTTTTTCTACAAGGCTTCGGCACATGATGATGGCTCTCGTAGCCTTAGTTACAACTACTTCCATGTGTTTATTCCATTTGAGCTTACAGTCCAGGATTATGCCTAGATATTTGAATTCCGAGGCCGGTGTATATTGGTTCCATGTATTCGAATAGCTTTCCATCTAGAGAGTTTCCCTTTCTACAAAAGGGTACTATAGTTGTTTGTGATGGGTTTATTTGCAGCCACACTGCTTGGCAACATTTTTCCGCTGTTTTTAGTCAAGCTTGAATTACTTTACATAGTGCACCCTCGAACTTTCCTCTTGCTGTGATGACAATATCATCGGCATAGATGTGAGAGTTTAAAGATAGGCCAAAAACTGAAGAAGAATGCCAATAATTTCAAAACTCTGCCTCACAGAACTGTAATAATAAAAAGGGCGTTTTGAATAAAATATGGCAGGGGATACCAGCCGACAACATAATCAAATCTTTGTATAGTATAGAGAGCCTACCCTGTACACGTCTAATTTATTTTAAACAGGGCTAGTAGTAGCTAAATGTATAGAAAAACATAATTATAAACATGAGTTCTGATGAAAATGCTCTGCAAGCATTCAAAACAAACTAAATAGAAATATTAAAAGTCACACTTTAAAGACACAGACAAATGAATCCCACCGCGGGGAACCCTTTATCATTGAAAAACAAGAGCAGAATATTGCGTGCGGCCTAACTCAGGATAATTAAAATAAATTATATTACGCAAACCGAATTAAAATACAAAAACAATTCGCTAGATAAAGCTCGAACAGTTTTTTACACATTGTGCCACCACAATAGAAAAAAAGAAATAGAGGGCAACAATTAATGGTTTGCTTACGAGATACAAGATCTACAACGCATTATGTTACTGTTTTCTAAACAAATTAATTTGGTTATTTGTTTAATTGTTTTATTATGCGGCGATTAGCGTTACTTATTCTTAGATATACGTAAAGTAAGGCTTTTAATCGAGGGTTCCTACATTAAGGGTGTTAATTTGAAGAGTTCCCACCATTAATATCTTCCACCCGGAATAAAATATGGAAATTTGACAGTTTGTATGGGTAAGTTACGCCACTACTTCAACCCTATGTCCGGATGGGTATAAACTAACATTTTAAACGAGGAGAGTCTAGTGATAGCCCATTTCTTTACATTTTCGACGATGCCTTAGTTTTAAGTCTGTTGTGATATGCTACAAACGGCAGGAAAGTTTACTTATTGTTCAAAATTACAATTATTTTTAAAGCAATAATAGAGTGTATTTTTGAAATACTTCTTCTCGAGCTGCTCCGCAATTAGCTGTAATTCCTAATTTGAGTTCTACACTATATTCTAAAGAACTTCGCAAAAAAAATAAGGGAAGTTAAGGGGGGTGATCTTGCTGGCCACTCAATTGCACCTAATCTCTTGGGCAAATTTTCGTTTAACAAGTTCAACTCTGGCAGAGGATTGATAGCCTTTTCTCTTTTCTAACATGTTCAAGTATAACTGGTCGCTCAGATTGATCTAACTAAATAAATGTCCGACTGTGGCATTTATCATAATAATAGCCCAAATATGAATTTTGTGCCTACTGTGTATGAGCCTCTCTGAAAACAATTGAGGTATTCTATCACTTCAGTATTATGGATTTATATATCAATTAGGCAAAAATATCTAGGGTGTTATCCTATATATTGATATTCCCATCTGCAGCCAGTGGAGCAAGTTTTGGAGGTTTAAGAATACATCATCAGAGAAAACAACTGAATGTCGAAAATGTTACATTTCGCACAACTTCAGCTGTTAAATTGAAATGTTTCGATTGAATTCCTTAGATTGTTATCCAACATCATGCAATGTTTCTGCCAATGCCAAGTAAACTTTTTATATTATTAGAAAATATATCAGAATGCCATACACAGATGAAGGAAATTGCGATATCTTTCAAATCATCTATAAGATTAATACAAATTCATCTGTATGGAAAACGGAATATCCTCAAAAATTTCCAATGCGAGCATTTCAAACCAAACATTTATAAATGTTGAACGTGAAGTTTGAAGAAAAATGTTTATGAAAAGAAAAAAACGGACAGAAGTTCCTAATCAGTAAAAGAAATTAAATATTTTGTTATATTTTGAAGGTAAATAAATATGAATATGAATGAAAGAATGAATGAATTTTAACATGCGGGCGGGAGATTCTTTGTCCATTGACCACCAACTTGAGGGCATTATATACTCAATCACATTCCAATTCAGCCCGGCAGGCAAGTCTCCCTTGGGAAGACACTCTGTTTCCCCAGCTGTACCCTTTTTAGGTTCTCCTGTCATTTGAATTCAGCACGCCGCTTCCGTATTGCACCTCTTTTACCCTAGCCAACGCTAGACAGTCGGTAAGAAGATTAGTGGAAGATTCCGCGTATCCACGATTCCTTCTATGATCTGCAGCAGGTTCAAATACTAATTTACGCGGCAGAGCCCTGTTAGAAGCCATGTCACAAGCCTCAAACCTTCTCATTTTTAAAGCCCTGTAAGCCTTCACCCTACCAGGTGCTGGTTCTCTCAAAAGAATCCCAGTCTGCCTTATTCTTGGAGTAGTTCTTCATAGAGCCTTGGCTCGCTTATTTAATGCTTCCCTCAGAATGGCGGCAGCCGTATAGGCTCAGATTCTATTGAACACATTTGTCATGCCAGACGATTAGCCTCATCGTTGCCCGAAGCATTCAAATGACCCAGAACCCATACCAGACTGACTATTATGCCCACCCAACGTCCTCAAAACGTCCCTTAGACCCCCAGACTCCACCGCTATATCAGTCTCCATGCTGAACTTGGATTGCAAGGATAAATGTCATTGATCAGGAGCAAGTATTAAATATTTTGTTATATTTTTAAACTAAGTAAATAATAATGAATAAATTTTAAAACGCAGGCGACAGATTCCTTGCCCATAGACCACCAATCTGTGCTCATTGTGCACCCAAACAAATACCAAATTAGCCCGGTAGCCTTGGCGAATACGCATAGCTTCTTCGGTTGGATTTTTCTTATATCTTCCTGTACTCCGAATTTAGAACACAGTTTTTGAATTGCACCTCTCTTGCCCTAACCAACGCTGGACAGTCGGTAAAGGAGAAGAGTGGCGATTCCTCATCCCCATCATAAGTCTCATGTCCTCCCTTCTTCAAAGCTTTGAAACTATTCACCCTTCCAGGCGTAGGGTGTTTGGAGAGAGGTCCCTATACTTTAACGCCAGCGGAGAATGAGCTCTATCAGACTCAAAGGCAGGCAGAGCAGCTCTTTCCTATGAAAGCCCTTGACAGGTTCTTGCATCCGAATTTGATTTATTTTCATGGCAGTGGCGCACACACTAAAGGTAGATCCTATGGCGCTCGATGAGCGTTATGTGTGCGAAGATGTTGATTAACAGGGCTCTTGAATAGTTGTAGGTTGTAATTAGGGGCAAACAGATGTCCTAGGAGTGAGTTCCACAGTAATGCAGTGCGTCAGACAAGGGAGTTCCTGTAAAGCGAGGTTCTAGGTGTTTTCATTTGTACGACGAACTGGTGCGCTCTTGCCGTCTGTCGTGACTGTCTGACAAGCGTTGCCAGGAGCGGGATGAGGCGGGTCAAATCCTGGGCACATCTGCCGTGAAAGTATCTGTAAAACAGGGACATCTCGGCCACATATCTGCGGTGTTCCACACTGTTAAAAATGGGTTTAAAATTACATGGAAATAGTACGTAACGTTAACGTATTTTAGCATAGAAATAAGTGGACTTACTAAAATTACGTCGAATATAATGTAAATGGATTTTTAAATTTTAATATTCGTTTATTTAATGTATATTTACATGAAACTTCTAAAATTACAGGGAATATCTTGTACATCCTAATTTTAAAATTTGTTGGGAAATCACAACGATTGTTGTGAAATCACAACGAATTCAATGGGAATATTGTGCATTTCTGGGAATTGATGACAACACGTTGGCGTATGCATGGGGTTGAGTTTGAGTGATATATATTTTGTATATTTGGAGTGTTAATTCTGATTTAAAAGGTAAGTAGTGCATATATCCTTTTAGAATGCGTCTTTGTTTGATTTATAAATTTGACTGCAAAACATTTGACTGTTATGATAGGCATATATTTTTACATAGAAACGAACCACGAGCCAATTTTGTATGTCCCCGTCAAAACTGCTCGACAGTTGCTTTTATTTCATTTAATTCATACTATAAACATGTAAATAGGTTTCAAAAACAGCAATGGAGCGGAGAACTAGCAACATTAAACCATTGATTTGTAAAGTAAAAAGTTGTCAGTATTTGATGAAATATCGAATAGAATTATTTAGTCATTTAAATATTCATCTTAAAAAAATAAACTGTCCGTTTCTCCATTTTTAGCTTGTAACTTAAGGACTAAAAATATAAACACTTAAAAGAGTCATATTCTAAGAAAACATAATAATGATTGTTATTTTATTAGTTACAGGCCTTAGTTGAGGGATCTGAACAAATTAGAAAGAACATACACCCTATGATTTATCATACTGGTAAGTAAAAAAAACTACTACCTGAAAATAATGAAAAAAATATAGAGCGAGTTTGTAAGTTATTAATTAATTCAATAACTAAAATCCTTTTTTTTCTACGGCTATAAAAGGGGTTTTGCACACGGAACACATTTTGCACACGCATAATACAAAAATCAAGGTTGCCATTTAAAAAAATTATCGATGGGCACCCTGTAATTTTTTTTCTATGAGAAAAAACCAGATACGTGAAAATACTAATTGATGTTTCCGAGCGTTTTTTCGGAAAAAGAAAAGTATTTCATTTACTGAATTAATTCCAAGTTACAGACTCGCACTCTATAATATGCATTGTGTGTCTAAATTCACTCATTCTTTTAATTTTTCAACGGTATATAATTGCAATTAAATTGAATAATTGTAAGAGAATATAAACTTTTGATCATTAAAGCAGCTATATATGATTGTGCTCTTTTAAAATAATTATTATGAATGGACCCGCTTGTAAAATAAGTTTTTTTTTTCAGTTGCTGATAACTAATTTCACGTTTTTAACGAGGGATGTGCTGTTGCCCAAATGAACACTTTTCATGAGGCCTTTAAATATGCCTTTGCATTATTTTTCAATTTTTATTTAAGATATCGCCCTTCAACGTCTCACACATTTGAATTAGTTCAGAGATATTTTTTAAAGATACACCCTGATCAAGACACTAAAGTCAGCTTGAAATTAAAAGGTAAGAAAAAGAACGCCAAAAATCGAGTTATTAATTTAATGAATAAATTTAGAAGGTTGCTTAATTTAGTTTATAAAGACGGTACGCATAACTTTTAATTTTTGTTGACTTTAAAGAGAGGTATATTTTGTATTTAGTGTTTAATTTATGATGGGTATAGTTTTTGTACGTACTTACAAAAAAAAATAATTTTTGCCATTTTCCAGATAGCCTTGCTGGTTTACCATAAAAACAAGAGCATATAAAAGGAGGCAAACATTATTGTTCATAATAATTGTAATACAGAATAAAAGATGTCTGTCACAAAAGCTTGTGTAAATGGGGCCACAAACTTCTTTCTTTTTCATACAGTTTTAAAAGGACGGGTAAATCTGTTCGGGTGAGATTTTCCAAAAACCGCAATATGTGTGGCTGAAAACCTTCCATTGAACGCCGCGCCGCGCCAGTAAGATGGACGGTTTTCAGCCACACATATCGATTTTTCGAAATCTTTGCCTGAACAGATTTACCAGGCCTTTTAAATCTGTATGAAAAAGAACGATGTTTGTAGCGCCATATTTACACAAGCCTTTGTGACAGACATCGCTAACTGTTTGTTCACTGCCTCCTTTTTTTTGTTCTTGTTTATATGGTAAGCCAGCAGGAGTGCGTCTGGAAAATCAAAAATGATTTTTTTAAGTACCTAAAAATATTTTCAACCTGAATGCTGTTAAGTGATTAAAGTGATATATAATGCGTGTTAAAATAAATACATAAAAAGGTCAGTCACTATTAGGCCTCTTCATTAGTGTTGATCAGAAAATATGTATTATATAGTTAAAATATATACCTAAATGTCTTTAGTATTTAAGAATCTCGTTTTGGCATATTTAAAAATTAGTTTAGAAATGTTCTTTGTTTATTTTGTACTAAGTTACGTCCATTTTAAATTTAAATTATCATAATATGTGGGTTTAAGTATATAAAAATGGATTCCAAAATGTTATAGAATAAACGGTTTTTATTTTTAAATAATTTGTTGTTTAATTTGTTAACAAAACTCACTTTTGCGCTAAGCACAAAAAATAATCCGTATCAATATGCTATATTAATTGTCTCATAATTGGATGTAAATATTTAATTGAATGATTGCTCGCTGGTGTGATTTCATAGAAAAAGGTTTATTTAAACAATGATCCGGAAATACTTCGTTGTCAAGTGTCAATCTTTGAAGAAAGAAAATTTTGGAGAAAAGTAGTTTTAATAAAATTGGTATTCAATATTCATTACCCAGTTTTCTCGAAATGTAGCAGTGTTAATAATAATTTAAGTAAAAAATCCCAAGAAATATTTGCTAAAAAATGAGATAATAATTGTACAAAGCATTTCCGAAACAATGTTTAGCTATTTGAACTTATTTTATAAAGTGCTCTGGGAAATCATTTCCTTAAATATTTACATTTAATACAACCCTGAGTTATATAAAATAATAAATTTAATAAAGTAATATTACATTCGAAAACTACTATATTTGCTGCGTAAATTTACAATGTAATTTTACACTAAAACAATAAAATTAGTAAAAATACAACGTAAGTTTCACATGTAAACATGCATGTTTTTATGTATATTTACATTTTATGTTTACACATTTTCATTTAAAATTCCATATAAAAAATAATATCTTCAATGTGATCTCGTGATTTTATGTATTTTTACATCTTAGGTTTACAACGTAAGTCGGTGTGATTTTACTAAATCTTTTTTAACTCCGGGTCGCCGATGAGACGCACAGCTCTCTTCTAAATGGAATCCAGCAGCTTTAGGGTGTGCTTTGGTGCGGCATTCCAGATATGTTAGCGATATTCTAAGCAAAGTCTTATTTGCGCTTTGTAGAGCAAGAGCAACTGCTGCGGTGTATACAGTTTTTTGTTGCGAAATAGCGCACCAAGTTTCTGGGAGGCTGATTTTGTGATTTTAGCAACGTGGTCATCTCAGGACACATTGCTGTTGACCGAGCCACCCAGTAGTCCGATTTACGAGGATGAAGGAATGATCGATCCTGCCATAATGATATCAGGGCCCGCCGGCGCCGTATTGGCCCTCTTGTTAGACGTGGCTGCTTGGGTCTTTGCTGTATTGAACTGGACCAAATTTCCGTCGCCTCAAGTTTGAACTGTCTCCAGCTCTTGATTAATTGCTGTAATCTGCTCCTGTCTGCGGTGATAAGTCTCAGTCGCTGGTAAAGGTTTTTCTGATCTAAATGGGGTGACAAGGGTACTGTCATCTGCAAAACTGTAAACAGGATTATTCGTTTCGGTCAGCAGGTCATTAATATAGAGTTGATGAAAATATTGCGCGTTGAGGGACGCCTGCGTTAATGGTGAATATGTCTGAGATGTATCCATCAACTGCAACGATAGGTTCTTAAGGAAACTGGCAAGCCAGCTGCAGAGAGAGCCTGGCAGTCCGAAGGAAGGCAGTTTGCTGAGCAATTCCTCATGCCAAATGCAATCGCTCGAGACTCCGTAGTTCTCAATTGCCCTACTCCATATATGAGTAATATAGACCAATATATCTCCTGGCGACATCTCTTTACGAAAGCCGTATAGATTATCGCTCATTATTCTGTTGTTCTCGAGGTACTTGAGTAGTTGCTGATTGACTACATGTTCCATGACTTTGGTGATTATGGGAAGCAAGACAATTTTTTTGGAACAGATTGCACTCGAGCTACATTCCAAGAAGATGGATAAATCCTTTTTCGATAAGACAGAGAAAAAAGTCTGGAAAAACGGGTGTTAGTTCGTTGGCGCAGTTCTTTAACACGATGGCAGGTATTTTGTCCGGTCCTGATGCCTTTTGCGTATCTAGTTCTTTAAGGATTTTACGAATATCACGATGATGAAACTTGACTTCTGCCATGGTAGTGTTGATGTTCGATATGGTAGGAAGTTTCTTGCCTTTTAGGGACGTCTAAGGTAGAGTGCGATGAAAATATTTTGGCGAGCCTGTTTGCTTTTTCCTTGGCTGTAGTCGCCCTGATGCCACGTTCGTCCGTTAAAGGTGGGAGAAACGATTTTGTAAAGTTATTACTTACTGTCTTTGCTACCGACCAGAAATTTCTGATCCTTTGATTGTGTTTATCCTTAGTTTCGTCGATCACACGTTTGCATTCGTTTATCGCTTCGACAAAATAATTCCGATTTTCAGCGGTCTGATTTTGCTGCCAGTACTTGTAGGCTTGCTGTTTCCTACCTACAGCTCTTTCGCATCTTCTATCGACACAGGTCTTTCCTTTTGACGGTAACTTGATGGAATTTGGGATGTATGCTTCCATTCCTGAGGAGATTACATGTGTAATCTCTTCTCAGCAGACGGACGGATCATCAGTGCCAGAGCAGACGTCGAGCCAAGGAAAACCTAGGTAGAACTCCCTTAGTAAGTTTTGCAGAATTGTAATGTATGATTGACAAATGATATAGAATAATTTCTTGAATACTTATCGCTTCGTCAATATAGACAGCGGCTTCCTGGTGTTAAATTGCCTCGAGGGGAAATATGGGACGTGGATTGGTGGTACTGTTCGATTTTATGGCCACCAAATTGCCATGATGTGACACTTATTCCTATGGGAATTTTTACAAAAAAGAAGTGTATGCAAATCCAAGTGAAGATATTGAGGAATTACAAACAACAATAATATATGCCATTCGTGACACAAATGAGAATAATTCTAAATTTGAGAGTAATTAAACGGTAGATATATTGAACAGTTGTGAATAAATAAATTATAGTAACGAAAAGTCATACCTATATATTTTTTAAAATAAAAAAAATAAAATCAATATTAAAGCACACCCAGATAAACGAAATTCAAAATATATTCAATTCTTCCTCCTAATTAAAGTTTATAGAACAATATCAGTTAACTTTGTCCTGATCAGCGACTCTTGTCCGGTTTTTTCATTTCATAGACATTCTTTCTTGACATCCCCGCTCAATATTTTTAAATGTATTTCGCGTTGGATGTGCAGTCACTTTTGCTGATATTCCGTTCACGCTGCTGATGTATTTTTAATATTTTTATGTGATATCTGAAGGATATCGCACTCTTCTTTATCTGTGTATGGCATACTGATATATGTTTTAAAGACAGGAAAAGTCTTGCGGCATTAACATAAACACTGAAAGTTGCTACTTTAAGGCCCCAATATTTTAAACGCAGCTGAGCCAGTCATAGGTATTTGTGGAATAAAAAAAATTGTGCTTTTTAGGAATATTGAATCAAATGAAGAAAATTTGATTTACAAAAAGTTAAAGTTTTACGAGTTTAACGTTTCCAAGTTTGATTTGTTTTTTCTGACCATGGAATATTATAATTCAAACAAAGATCAAGTATTGTACTTTTACCTGCCAAGGTGGGATATCAATATATAGGATAACACAATACCTTGCATACGTTATTAAGGCACATATTTTGCAAAATAATAATTGGGTTAGTTGGCAAAAATTTAATTAGTCATTATCTACTTTATCTGATGACATAGAACATGGTGCTTCTGAATATTCTACCGTTATGAACGACCATGAATAGGTGAAGTATGACTTACCACCCGCCGGCGCCGGTCTTATTTGGATGCAAGCAACCATGGAAAGGGTTCGGGGTTTTAGCATGAAATTACAAAAAAGAGCTTAAATTTATCTTACAAAGTCTAACTTGGTTACAGAGATACAAAAGCTACTCAAGAAACCATTTCCATCCCATCGGGTACCTTATATCTATCGGTTCCAAATTTTTCAGATAGGCTCATGAAAATAAAGATTTCGATATTAATGATTGGATAGTGCAATCTTTCTCCCAAGATATGCAAGATGTTACTTGGAAATAGCGGCCAGTATTTTTTTGAGGTTCGAAAAACTTATATGACATATGACTAGCTGGTTCGTATAAGCAAATAGCAATATGCACAAAATGATTTAAAAATGCTATTTTGCATTAACCATGGAGAACTTCTTATACGAACCAGCTGGCCATTTATTTCATGTGTAATCTATCAGTCTTGACAATCGTATTTATTTCTCGTAGATGAAAAATGTGTACCATTAAAAGGACCAACGATTTCGTTTGTTATCTGCATACGTCACTAACCGCATTTTCTAAGTAACATATTTATATCTTGGGGGGAAAGCCTCCAGTATCAGCACATTAATCTAGAAATCTTTATTTTCATTATCCTATAGGAGCAATTTGGACCCGGCCTCGATGTATATCGATAGGATGGAAATGGATTATTGTGGAGATTAGAGAATATAAATAAATCCCACGAGAAGGCTTTTAGATTGTCCCTCAAATGGCATTTGTATCTCTTTAACCAAATATACTTTGTAATAAGAACCTTTCATTGCTGTCGGCAGCCAAAGAAGTCTTATTTTAGCAGTATCATAACTCATATCGTGGCCGTTCAAAACGGTAGGTTTTGAACGTGCTCAATGTTCTATACCTATATAATCCTTCTTTACCATTATTTATTTCCATAATATATACATATAAGGCGTCGAAGACTGTTTTGATAAAAGGAAAATGAGAAATCATGTTAAATTCCATTATGGCCAACCTAGATAATCATTTTCTAAAATATCTAGATTAGTCACTACCGTATATTTTTGCTTAATGGGCCTATAAATACACGATACTGAAGCGATAAAAAAGTGAAAATGCTTGTGGACTATGCAAGAGAATTAAAACTTCACCCGAACAAAATAAATGTAAAATAGCCTACAGACCTGCACAGTGTACAAGATACAGACGCATAACTCACTATCTTCCGATATTTTGCATATTAGAAAATAAAATAATATATTCATTTTCTGCAAATTCCCTGACACGAATGGTAGAACATAGTATTAAGTAAACTCCGACCCATTCAACGGTTTAATCTTATTAAAGATAGCTGTCATGAATGGTAGAGCATAGTATACAGTAAAACCATGCCCGTTCCACGATCGATTCTTGTCAGAGAAAGATAGGCGCGTTTGGTGCGGAGGACGTGCTTGGTTTGAATCGTGAACGAGTCGGAAGCAAAATTCGCGTCGCCACCGCCGCGCCGTGGCAACGTGTACCTCTCTACTTCTGTCTTTACCAACACTATATCTCCCTCTCTACTTTCAAATACTTCACGCCATGTCACATATTTTGAAACGCATTACACATTCTGTAGCGTTTTCGTAACGCCTTCACCAGCTTGCTCTCAAGATACTTGAAGAAGAAGTTTCACTTCAAAAAACGTCCAAAATTGGCTTTATTTGGTAACACAAAGGACCATTAAAATTATTTAAAAAATCACAAAATTATATTTTAAAAGTGAAGGTCGTTAACCACAT
>JAEQML010070596.1:0-16691 GCA_016904865.1 Pissodes strobi | reverse complement strand
TTTGTTCATTTCTCAGTAAATGCCCTAGATCAAGTACATTTGTTATAAAATTAAATAATTTTAAAAGACAGCGCGCTACGCACGCTTGTCAGTAAATCAACCACAGCTAATCCAAAATAACCAACACTAACCCAAAATAGCCAGCACTAACCCAAACTAACCAAAACCAACACAGACTAATACAAACTAACTAAGACTAACCAAAACTAACCCAGGCTAACCATAATTAACCAAAGTAATATATGTATAATGATTAATTATTTATTATAGTTATTAATATATATTATTTATATATCCAGTATAGCGCGCGCTTGTCTCTTCGCTATTCCAATCTAAGCAGAATCAACTGATCCTAACCAAAACTAATCCATACTAACTTAAAGAAACCCATACCAACCAAAACTAACCCTAATTAACCAAAGTAAAAAGACAAGTGCGCTGTGCCCGCTTTTCCCTTCGCTATCCCAAAACAAGCAAATCCAACCCAGACTGACCAAAACCAACCCATACTAACCAAAGCTAACCCAAACCAACCCTAATTAACCAAAGTAAAGAGACAAACGCACTACGCGTGATACTCTCTTAAACTAATCCAAATGAACTTTTAAATCTGTATATATTTCAATAAACTAAATGAATTAGTTTATATGACTTATTATTAAAAGTGATCACCTTCTAGCGTAATCTAATTCTAGTAAATCATATATTCGAATTATTGTTATTTTATTAAACAAAGCCATTAAGAATCATTATTTATAAGAAGTATTCGTCCCACAGTACTTTTGAAACATATTCAACACGAGGCTGTTATCTGTTATATTTTAGAACCAAATAGAAATTACACTTGGCATCATCTACCGGTACAACAGCCAGCTGAGCCGTGCTAAGCCCAAAATCCGTATTTACAGATTTTGTGCTAAGCCAGCCTATATAATAATGTTTTACGAAATAGTCATGTTGACGTTTATCTCATAAATATTATATTATGGTTTTAAACTGCAAAAAACAAGTTTTATTTGCAATTTGTATGAAAAGAAGCTTTATATTACTACTAACCTTCTGCGACCAGTGCGATCATACCTTAGGACAAAGTGTACTGGAATTGTGTTTATTAGGAACAAATATATGTTAAATTTCAATTTTTATTTTCAATTTATTTTGAGAAAATGTGCTTCATACGCAATTTTTTTTTTCGTTAATGTGTCCCATTTGATGTAATCTTTCTATAGAATCCAAAAAATGCTTCAAAATCCACGGTGCTCATATGACACCAGAAGCAACAAGGGTAAGTATCATAACCTGTGTGACATATTTTCGAAGCCGTTTCTTATGATTAGTGCAATGGACAGCACTAATAATCCCGAAAAATATATTTAATAACTTAATTTCAATTTGTCTATCAATTTCCAGATTGAAAAAATAAATTATTCTAAATCGTCTTCATTAATTCTAAAGTAATTTGAGTAAAACTTCATGATTCGAATTTTTAATCGTATCAATTTCACAATGCTATTATTATTATTATTATGATATTCTCATGTTTACGCTTTCATAACCTACAAAGTTTTAGTATTATGCTGAATACACACAAAATTCAATATCGAACTTGCCTTTTTTCAGTCGAATCGATAAATATTCTCACATGACAACGTATTATCTGCAGAAATAATTATATTGCACTAAAATCAACTATTTTTTCTTGAATATTCGATCGTTTCCAATGTACCTACTTGACGTGTTGCGTATCTAAGAAATTCGCCACATTTTGTACCACCAGATGTCGCGTCGTGTAACGCACATAGCGAATATAGTCTAGCCATCGATGCAAATTAAATGTTGGCAAAGTAAAAAAACTGTAAAAAAAGTTTTTATTTGTATTATCTAAGCAATTATATTCTTATTTTAAATCAACCGTCAGGGTAATCAACAATGAGAAAATATTCTTATCATGAATGCTAAATGCTAAAATGTAAGAATAAAGCTTTCGCCTCCTAGACAGACGTACTCCGTTAAATATTCCGGTATTACGAATGATGGAACTATTATTCTTTTAAAATTCCCTTCTGTCTGGATTGTGATCTAATACACTAATGCTCTTGGTAACCCCGAAAAGAGAAAAATACACTATTCAGATCTGGTGACCTAGAGGGTCATGGCTGAAGTCCTTCTTGAACTATATAACGTTTGTTAAAATTTAATTTTAATTTATCATACATGAACCACATCTGATTTCTCAAAATAATTGGTACCTGTTCTAGCAGCACTGAAAGTTCCTCTTGAAGAAAATGCCGATAAAATTGTCCGTTTGGCCTTGCTGACTAAAAAAACTCATTAAAGTCAATGTTCCTATCAAATAACATTCAATAATGCCGGCCCAAACATTTACTGAAAGTCGCTTCTGGAAATTATTTGCGCGTACCGAATTCGGATTTTGTTCTGAACAAAAATGGTTGTTATAGAAATTACTGATGGCATTTCTTGAGAAATTTGCTTCATCGTTAAATAAAATCAAGTTTCCAAATAACGGATTTTGGGTTGTTATTTGCAGGAACCACGGCTAAAATTTTAAAGGTAGTGAAAAGTCACGCGATGGAAGTGCTTGAATCCTTTGGATGTGATAAGGATACATTAAGCAGTCCAAACCAAAATTTTCCAGACAAGCATAAATGAAATGGTAAGAGTTGCTGCAATTTTTTTCCTACTGGTAGCAGAGTCACTTTCTATACAATTCAGGGCTACTGCTAGATGAGTAGATTTCTTGAATGTTCTACTTTCACATAATTAATTATAAGCATTTGTAAATGCCTGTTGGTCAGGCAGTATAAGATTTGAATATCTCGTGTCTTCATAAGAATTGCCATTGGCAAGTCTATAGATTAAATGCATATTCTTGATTTGTGAAATCAACCATCATAAAACAACTAATTGTTGCAAAACGTCAGAATGTCAATAAACATAATTAGCAAATAACCTGCTCTAGTATTCTAATTTTTCAGATTAATTACTTCGCCTACATTTCGCATCGCTGCATCGACGCGACGGCTATAAACACGAAACGCTAAAAAGAACAAAGAGCTCAAATTTCATGTCAGAATTCATACAGGATGCTCTAAAAAAAGGTCCCGAAAGCTAAAATAATAGGTGACTTAAAAATGTAGCATCCTGTACACTGCAAACGCCGATTTTACACATTTTGTTGTAGAGATTTTTAAAGATAGTGTAATATGGAAGATAAACACAAAATTTGAGATTTTGTTTTAAGTTTGCCACCCTATACAACGGAACGAACGCGTTTCTTACCATGTATATAAGGCAATTTTTCTTATTTTATCGAGTACTATCACCGCCTGAAATGTCTGCAATACATTAATTAACACCCTGCATAACCGCAAAATTAAAAAGTTCAGAAGAGCTAACAAAAAAGTTCGTGCACTCCGCTAAGTGTGGAATTTGTCATATTCCAAAACTGATAATATAAAAAAAAATTTTCCGAGCCGAATTACGCCCGCCCTTAATGTTACCACACTCTACAGAATAATACACACCTTTTCTTTTACAGTTTTTGTTAAAGAATATCCAGCCAGGTCCACAATTCAAGTTGGAAAGCTACCGCTAAACGCCAGGGTAGAAATAGAAGTAATAGCAGCAGTAGGAGAGCTTCTCACTGTTGAATCTAAACTGTAATTGATAATTTGTATAGTAAGGTATTAGAATTAAGTTTTTTTTTGGCCTCAGGAAATTCAGCTTGATAAAGGACAAGTCTTCTTGCTCCATGGACTTGCCACTTTAAAGCAAATATATATTTTAAGTTATATAGTTTCCTTAAATTAAATTTTATAATAACTATATTTTTATTTAATTAAAAGTTACGATAGGTATATGCTGTAGTGAATAAGTTTTTATATAAAGTAAAAATCATTTATATGTATTCTTGTAGGAATTTTTCGTGTGTTCGTTAAAACCAATATAA
Source organism: Pissodes strobi (assembly GCA_016904865.1). Taxonomy (NCBI): domain Eukaryota; kingdom Metazoa; phylum Arthropoda; class Insecta; order Coleoptera; family Curculionidae; genus Pissodes; species Pissodes strobi. The sequence continues at coordinate 12,721 of JAEQML010070596.1, read as the reverse complement.
TATGTAAGTTAAAAACACTATTATTTTTAATAGCAGCTAGCGCTAGCTATTCCCTATGTGCAGCTGTTGGGTGAGGAGCCAGTGAACAATCATGCGCACCAGTGGGAAAAGCTTGAACTTTAACGATCACGTCTTATACATGTAATACCTTTCTTGAAAGATGGGACTTTATAAATGTATTTTGTTACTAATATGACACTGTTTATGATAATAAAAAATATTAACTCATACATTTTTTGGTCTCCCTTACATACATATATTTCGATTGCAAGTCAGAATATTATATTTTTTAAATTTCCAAATAAAAATTCCGAATACTTCGCAAACAAAGTCGATACTACAGACTCTGAAAGTTGAAAAAGTGTAAAATTTTAAACATCAATATTCAGAAAACAAATTAATCATAGTTACCTAAAGTATATTCAGAATAACAAGATATTTGAAATGAGGTACTGTATCCCTATATTTCTACAAAAATTAATGATGATATGGGTGTTGTGACATGTCATTGAAAGAGCAAATTAATAGCTTTAAAATATGGAAAAATGAGAATTTAAATTGAAAAAATAAAGTTTTATGCAAAAATTTATAGATCAGGCATGTTTCCAGATATCTTTTCCCACTGTAAATATATTATTTTTATCCGTTACTGATTATTGAATTTTCTTTTGTTTTTATTTTAACTGTATTATATAAGCATGTTAAAGTTTTTGTGGGGTTTCTAAAAATAGTTAACTATTTATTTTTTTTCCACTGACAGTCAAATTTTAGCTACAATTTCTCCCGGATATGCCAAATTGAGATATTTCTTCAGTTACTGTAAGTATCATATTTTCTGGTCTTAAGAAATCCAAAAATGGGGGTAATAAAATATTGATAGCCCATCAGCAGCAAGACCTGTGTTTTTTGGTGTCGAAATATCTGGCAAGAAAGTAGAAGAACTCTCAATTACAAATCCACAATGAGAAATATTTGAATTAACATAATTTGTGTTTCCTGGTCCACATTAGCAACGTTGTCACTGATATTACTTTTGTTGACTTCAATTTCAGGTTTTATATCAGTTTTATTAAACATATCAAATATTTGGAATTTTTCTTTCTCCAAGCACCTTTTTTGTTGATTTAATTTGTGTTGCTGATGAGCCATTTATGGTGACTATCATTTTCTCATTCTGACTTCTCTAGCAACAAAGTACTACCATCTTTGATTGCAGATTCAGGTTTATAAATGTCCAAATTGTTGTGATTGTTACGAGATTTGTTTTTCTCCCGCGAATTCGGATATGTTCAGAAAAAAACAATTGAACATCAAATAAAACGGCTAGGGTTCACTTTGATATTTTTTAAAATGGAACACTCTGTATATTACTATATTTTTGGACTATCTAGAAAAATCTAAACACATTTTGTGTATAATATCCTATACCCATCTTTAGCTGATTACCAAATATTGACAGTTGAAAGTCGGGCATTTTGACACTTTGACAGGCTCTAAGATCTAAACCGCACGAGATCAAAGAAAACGGTTTGCACATTCCTATATTAGGTTTTCATACGCCATCGAATGATAGTAACTTTGAATTTAACCGGGGGTTAAAAAGTTCCGGTTAATTTTATCCACAGGTTAAATTCGAAGATACTGTCATTCGATAGTTTATGAAAACTTAAGATAGGAATGTGCAAACCGTTTTTTTGATGTTGTGCGGTTTAGATTTTAGGGCCTGTCAAAGTGTCAAAATACCCGACTTTCAACTGTCTATATTTGATAAACAGCTAAAGATAGGTATAGGATATTGTGAACTAATTAAAATCATTAATTATATATCACCCTGTCGTAAGTTTGAACTTGAACTTGAAAAATGTTATATAAACATTCACTGTTAATTATAAACAACTTGAGCGGTCGACGGGAGCGACTTTAATCCTTAATGATGCAGCCATCAGCATTTTGAAACATATAAATACGCAGGCAAACGCCAAGTTCATCAGGCTTTCGGGTCTCTCAATCCGCTCAATTTAGTTGCTGGGCAGTACACAGGTACGTCCACTTCTAGTTGTTCTATCCCACAACCCCCATATCTGAGAACACCTATGCACAGGTATAGGGTTGTCAGGTCCTTACCTAACCTGTATGAACGTATGCGCAGGTATACGGCATTTAGGGGCTACTAAAAGTATAAGAGAGAGTCGAATTTGTGAAGTATCAGAATTTCCAGTAAAGGGATAGTTTCTGGGGATTGTTAAAAAGTAGTGAAAGTGCCTTAATAATCTATGATAAACTTAAAAGACTTACATTATAAATATCAGAACGAATATATATAAATAAGACAACCCCGCTCCCATAAACTTTATTAAAATAGTGACGTCACTATGCCAAATAAACTTTAAAATAAGCCACCCTCGCTTGCCAAGTGGTTTAATTTGAGCGTCGTGACACTCATAATTCATCTACGTCACATCTAAAATAGTGACGCCAAGCAATTTAGTGTTAATTGGGCCTAGTGCCGCCATCTTAATGAATCAACGTCACAACAACAGTAATAACTTAAATTAAACATCAAAATCAAGTAAATCATTAAGTAATTAAACATTTAATAAACGCAGGCTAGGTCAGTTTAGCTATTGCATAAAATCTAAGCACATATTAGTTCGAATCACGCGCCGAAGTACGGCCAAGTGCTGCCATCTACGGGCGGTCGGCGTCACCAAATACAGAGTACGGACACGTGCTGCATCCATGGACGCTCGCCGAAGTACGTGCGGTCGACGTCACAAGCGCCATCTAGGAGTCTATATTCATACCTGGAACAAACAAAGGGAAGAGTTAACTACGTTGTGCTATTTTTGGCGAAGATGCAAGTCAATACCGAAAACACAAATATAGTTAACTATATCGAACAATACAACAGATTTGTATAGGAGAAACTAAATGAAAGCATGGAGCAAGCAGGAGAAACAAGTGAAGAGGACGAAGAGAGGAAAAATATAATAATATGGAACAAGTACTCAAGTAAAAGAAGAATTTAAGCAACTAAGACAAAAAACAAAAACTAGGAGAGACCCGAAGCTTCAAAATGTAAATAGTGTAAATATAAAACCCAAGTGCTCATAGAAAATGATATATACCAGGCACTTAGGAGGTTAAAATATAAATAAGAAAAATATGTAGTGAAACATAGCATAATATAAGCCCAAGTGTAAATAAGACAAGTATATAGACAAACACACTTAGGAAGTTAATAAACTACATAGAAAAATAAACATAGTATAGAACATAGGATTTATGAAGAAAAATGAAGCTAGAATATTAGCGAGTGATTTAGTAAGCTATGTATGCATAATAAATAGGTGAAGCAAATGTGAAGATATATATATATATATAGTAAAGCACAAGTAAATGTGAGTTGCCATTAAAATTGTGTATTGAGAGTATATACAGAAAGAATAAATGTGTATACGAGGAAGTATTATAAAATAAAGTGTTTTCCAGCCTAAATAAAATTGCAACGACGGACGGTCTAAAAGATAACGTCACAGCAAAAAATGTAGCATGGAAAAGTTGAGCATATAGGGACTGAAGTAGCTACGCTGACGTTCAAGGAAGTCGAGCAAATATTTTAGTACCAGAGAAGCTCAAGGGCAAAGTACCCAGGTGAAATATTACATAAGAAGAATGTTTATGTAAATCATGAAGAAATATAGATGAAGATGTTTTTGAGAAAAGAAGAAGCGTACATAGTGAGTAAATATATAAGGAAAAGGTGTTTATGTAAAGCATACATAAGGTGAAATAATGGAGAAATGTTTAAGCAAAATATGTTTATATAATGTGTGTTTAAAATAGAACATACGTGGATATATGTAATGTCCTATATTTTGTACACAAAGCTAGTCACGTAATGAAGCATAGGTATATAGCATGGCATAGATATACATAGCATGCCTATAGACATTTAAAATAAACCTTAAGTAAGAAAAACTAGATAATGAAAGTAAATATAAGAAATAGGATAAAATAAATATATGGGAAAATGTATATGTAAGCGATACCAAGAAGTGTATTGAAAAGCAATAAGAAATTGTAAATAATGTATATATAACCTTACCTTGTGAACATGCTGCATGTATCCAAATCCAGGACCAGTCAGGATGGAAAGCACCAGTCGAGTCCATACAGGACTTAGCCATTCGAAGAATCACTACTAGAAGTTCTGAAGTTGCCCCATTCTTCGACTAGGGATTCTTAAAAGATAAAAAGTATAAGAAATTATAATATATGGACTAAATACTTGCAGTAGTAGACAACGAATTAGATATTTTAAAAAATAATTGAATAATAACAAACCTTAGAATCTATTTCAGATCAAATCTTGCCAAGTGTCTAATATTGCCAAAAATCATATTCACGATACTTATATTTGATTGTATTCTCTAGCCCATCCAATGCCAACACACACACGAAGAAGCAAATCAAGTCGACGCCATTTAACCACGCCTTTCAAGGAACAAAGAACCCACTACGACTACGACGTGTCTCTGCTACGAAACCGAAAAGGACAACTACGAGCGCCATCTACCAGGCTTTGCATAAACAAGCAGTCCGCAACACAAAAGCAAACTACTTAAATGGAACGTACGACAGCCGGTAGCAAAGGAATCTACAAACAACTACTTATTCAGTCGCTAAAAAGCGTAACGTATAGTTTTCGTTTATTAAAGTTAATTTACATCATGTTTACTGTAAAATGTAATTTGAATATCATTATTATAAAGTGACACAAGATTGCATTGCAAGTCAATAACTTGAGAAAATAATAAGATTCATAAAGTCATAACATGTTGCAAAGAGAATTTCTAGAACTAACGTGTTGAATTAGGTCAGCAAGTAAAATAAATCTAGTGATCTGAAATACAATATCAGCAAGTTTTGGATAGGTCAGGAAATATAACTGAGTCAATAAACTGTTATAATGCTGTTAGCAAATATTTTATATATAGACGGGAAAGTCTATATACTATATAGTTTTGATAAATTTGTAAATAATGGATTTAAAATTAAGAAGTAAAGAACAATGATTAAATAGAATATAGACAGGACCTGCGTTTGGATTTTATTCTAAAAAGAAATAAGTTTAACATACCGTAATATTGTTAATATAGGATAGGTAATTTATTTTTAGACAGAGCCGCAATAAGTTGATTTTTAATGCCGAAGGAAAAAATTATTATCTTTATAGATATACCCCATTAACAGACCTTTTCCCAAAACTAACAGCTATAAAGACAATGAATTAATGTCACCTCTGTTGGAATGGACGCATCTTAATAGAGGAGATATCATATGAAAGGCAGTTTATTGTCCATAGACATAAAAACCTAGTTTTAAAAATGGTATTATAAGCCGGTATAAAAAGAAAAGCCATGCTCTCAAAACGGATAGGTTTGCACTAGATATAAGGTATAATAGATCAATAAACTTAAATAAATCAAATCCAGCGAGTTTTTATCATATATAATTAGTAATAAGGTAAAAAACAGAACCGTATTTAAATAATACGTTTGTCACGTAGTTGCTTTGTTAACACAATGAATATTAAGACGTCTCTCTTTTAAAACAAATAAGTCAGGTTAAAACGTTGGGGACCAACGATATCAGAGAGGGGGAATGTGTGAACTAATTAAAATAATTAATTAAATGTCACCCTGTCGTAAGTTTGAACTTGAACTTGAAAAATGTTATATAAAAATTCACTGTTAATTATAAACAACTTGAGCGGTCGACGGGAGCGACTTTAATCCTTAATGATGCAGCCATCAGCATTTTGTAACATATAAATACGCAGGCAAACGCCAAGTTCATCAGGCTTTCGGGTCTCTCAATCCGCTCAATTTAGTTGCTGGGCAGTACACAGGTACGTCTACTTCTAGTTGTTCTATCCCACAACCCCCATATCTGAGAACACCTATGCACACGTATAGGGTTGTCAGGTCCTTACCTAACCTGGATGAACGTATGCACAAGTATACTGCATTTAGGGGCTACTAAAAGTATAAGAGAGAGTCGAATTTGTGAAGTATCAGAATTTCCAGTAAAGTGATAGTTTTTGGGGAGTTTTAAAAAGTAGTGAGAGTGCCTTAGCAGTTTGTGATAAACTTAAAAGACTTATCTCATAAATATCAGAACAAATACCTAAATAAAAGACAACTCCGCTCATATAAACTTTATTAATAAAATAGTGACGTCGCTTGCTAGACAAACTTTGAACTAAGCCTCTCTCGAGAAGACATGCATTTCATATTAATTGGGTATAGTGTAAACTCTTAATTCATCTATAATCTTAAACACGCCTTTATTAGTATACAGTCTAACCGTTGTTAAGTTTGTTTGTAAATAAACTTGTAACTGTTTTTATCGATGTGTCTCCTTTATTATCTCTTCTCGACTTGACGTAGTGCGTTCCTAAATCTGAGCTACTCTCTTACACGCTAAGTAAGGCGTGGCGTCACAGATAAAAAATACAATTCGTGACAATATTATACATAAAATGTGTTTAGATTTTTCTAGAGAGTCCAAAAATGTAGTAATATACAGGGTGTTCCATTTAATAAAATATCAAAGTTACCCCTAACACTTTTATTTGATGTTCAATTGTTTTTTGCTGAACATATCCGAATTCGCGGGAGAAAATTACATAAGATGGCTATTTCAGTTTTTTTTTATAAGAGTACAGGGAAAGTCAAAAAATCGCCTTGTCTAGTCCTCGTTGGATAACCCTGTACATAATCCCAAAATTGGGTTTCTAAACCATTCAACAAAACTTATCTATTCCATAAGTTATCTAAAGGATATCTTAAGCAGAATGGGCAGATATCTGACCGATAATACCAGCGCAAGCATATTAAAGTATCGTTTATTAGTGTCTGTTGGATTATCTAACCAAACTTTTGTGCTGATACTGTTCATTAAAATATTAATTCTTTTTATTCTAAAAGCAATACCAATAGTACTAGTAAAATGGAATATTCTAGTTCGTCGAAATCTTCTGATGAGGAATATATCGATATAGTTAGGTAGGTATATAGAACGCCCAAGACTTTATCGTGAAAGAGAATATATGCAAAATATGATGATAAAGAATTTCGAGACAGCAATGCATGCAGCTGCCTTGCACCAACTAACATTGAATTATCTGGCAATTGATTCCCAAGCTTCAGTCTTTAACACGTAGACTGCCATGTGAATAAAATACAATTCACGCAGCCTGGTACTCTGTAGGCCGCGTGAATTATATATAATTCTAGAACCTCTCTTGATTTGACGCTTCGTGCATAATAGGCGATTCACGCTTGCATGGTCTGTATACGGAATCTCATAGAGCGTGGCCCGGAAGGTAAACTGATGAAGAGAGCACTCAGACTTAGTACGATTTTAGAGAAATATCCTCACATAAATTAAATATATAGAACAGAATACAAAAATTCTAATTAGCAAACATTTATTATATTTATAGGGAAAACAAATGGTGCTTTTATAGGAAAAACAGGAGTATATTAAATTAATACTAAACGTAGTACATTAAATACCTAAAAACTAAAATTTTACAATAGATTTGTGCTTAAGAAAAAAACATTCAATGCAAAAATAAGCATCGCATTTCTCGCACTTGAATGGGGTTTGTTTTGCTTTTAATGCAGCATGTTTTCTATTGTGCTCGGCTTTTAGTTTTTCGTAACACAACGTGCATCTTCTCCTGCTGGTTCCCATATTCTTTAAGCTGCATTCCCCTGTAGTTGTAGCTTCAACTTGAGCTTCCATTCCTAATAGCCCCATTGTCACTCCTTCTTTGAAAGTCGTAATTTTGATATGCTTGCCTGTTATATTTTTGTATAGAATGTGGGCATTAACAAGTGCTGAGCCTGTAATCAACTCCATGGCCAGCTTTCTGTACCACTTAACCCCTTTTCTTAATGCAGTAGAGTAAGCCTTCATTTGATCAGATATGTCAATAGAGCCCTTGCTGTTGTTATAGTCAATTATGATTTGTGGCTTTTGTACAATCTTTCCATTTTCGCACACCACATCTGACACACTGTCAGTATGCAGGGTGCTTAACACCAGGACATCCCTTTTGTCCTTCCATTTAAGAACAACTACCCCAGTGTTACTTTCTCGTGCAATTGTTTGGGATACCTTCAGTTTAGCTCAGGTTACATCCTGGGGATTTAGTTTTCTATTGCTGCGGAGGGTACCTACAAGGTGGGTGGATCGTTTTAACAATTCGTGTGCTAGATGAACACTCGTATAAAAATTATCAGTGAAGAGCACCCTTCCTACGTTCAATAAGTTTTGAGTCAACTCCATAACAACGGACGTTGCGACAGGTACACCCCGTTGAACATCTCGTCCACAGTATACTTTTAAATTATAAGTATAACCGTTATTTGTGCATAGTTTGTAAAGCTTAATACCGAATTTATGCTTTTTATTCTTGATATATTGCTTGAAAGAAAGTTTGCCCCGAAACGGTACCAAAGTTTCATCGATGCATATTTCCCTCTCGGGTATGTTAGCTTTTTGAAAACGTTCTAAAAGTAAATTTATTAGGGGCTGAATCTTAAATAGGCGGTCGCCTTCAGGACACTCTTGGTTATTTGATAAATGCCACATGCGCAAAATCAATTCAAAGCGGTTCCTTGACATAAAGTTTTTCACTTTGCTTTCATACAGCACTTTTTTTGGCCAATAGTCAGAAAGCTTGGGTTTTTTATTAAGACCCATCCAAAAAATAATACCCAAAAACATCTCGATTTCTTCGGCTGATACATCTTTCCATTTTCGTAAACGGGAATGTCGTGAGAGATTGGAATTTTCTATTGTTTGCTGCGCATACCTATTTGTTTCTACCACCATGAGGTTAATAATTTGATCAGTGATGAAGTATTTGTAAAACTCGTATGGCGTTTTTTCAAATAATTCAGTTTTTACTTCAGCAGGAATTCCAGGGTTTGGCACGGAAAAATCTAAAGTTTTAAGATTATCACCACTCACATGTCCCCAGGTTATATCGTCTGGATTAGGAAATACCTCCTCAGCTTCATTGTCGGACATCTCATACCATTCCTGCTGGCCAATACTAGAGGTGCTTGGATCAGCTCGTTGATGCGTAGTACTAATCCCCTGAAATACAAAAGAGGTATATGAAAAGGGCTCCAAATAAGAAATATTTGTCTTGTGATATATAAAAACAAGCTCGACCACAGTTTTAAAATCTTAGATTGAAAGTGGGAAGAAAGAAGAATAAACAATATTTTTTATGCAATATTATTTTGCCGACGTAACAAAATATTGTACGTATTTGTTCGTATATTAGCAAATAATGTTTCAGTTCTTTCTGTGTTCCCAACCTACTATTTACTAACCTACCTGGCTGTCGTTACTTTTGCGCTTTTTTGTAGGCGGAATTTTGTAATTTGTACACTCAGAGTCCGATGACGATGTCTCGCTAGGTATATACTCATCTTCTGAGTTATCTTGAAATGGATCAGGAATCTCTTCATCACTCATATCCAGAGTTTGAGCCATAAGCTGTTGAAGCTTTTCTTGTTCACTTTCGTAAGAGTTTCGCGCCATTTCTGAACACAAACGATACGTTCACCGATATACTCCGGTAAGAACTAAACTAATTCCCTTCTGACTGGCGGCTGCATACCTGATTCGGCTACAAAATAGGTAGGGCAGGCGGCGTTGCCATAATTAACCGTGAATTAAATATGATTCACGTGGCGCAAATATGCTATTTAGTTTCCGACGCCACGTGAGTCATATATGATTCACAGGGGTAACTGCAACCCTTTATGTAAAAAGTAACTTTTCTCCTCATATATTATGTCTTAATTGTTTTTAAAGTTCGAAATTTTAATAAAACCCCGGTGGCCCGTGAAACCGCTTTTTTTTTTCTAGTGCGGCAGTCTACGTGTTAATAAAGTTTTGAATTTGTTCAATCTCTTTTTTTATTTCCGATAATAGGATGTAAAAATTTTGCATGATTTCAAAAAACATGTGTTTGTCTTTAACCATAGGCAATTAAATTAGGCAAATTCTTAACTTAAACAATATATCAATAAACACAAATACCTGGGAAGTTCAGTTACCTAACCCATATCAAAATGTAAATAATAATACTTCAGTCCTGACTACCTGTTCATCTAATCAATGTACCGAAAGAAATCCATTTTTAAATAATTGTTATAAATATTATATTAGGTGGCTGATAATAAATATAAACTCATAAAATGGAAAGTTTGTCAAATTGCTATTAAAAGTACACAATTTAAACATTACCTCAACCGAGAAAAAAATACAAAGGAAACGACAGTGATTCGGTGAACGGATAGCCCGGATGCCGGTTTCAAGATCTGCTTACGATGCTGTCTTCACTAGTCCTCCATCTAAACATCCTTTCCTGAATTAACATTTTTTGGTTTACGATATCTTTAAATATGTTTGTTGCTGCTATTTCCACCTACAGTTAGAGTTAGAACTAAGATATCCATTTGATTGTTATTTGGAGTTATTTTTACATTTGGCTTACGTTCGGAAACCCGTATAAAGTTGTTGGTTCGACAACTTTATCTATATAATAACTATCAATTGAATAACTCGAAATGTTGAGAAACCGGGGATTAACCAAGTGGAACCAAAAAGAACCAATCCTGGAATCTCATTAGTCACGGTCGATCTACCAATACAATGAACTATACGAAATGGGCACTCTATCTCTATTTAAACTATTCTTACATCTAATAATTTCCATACTTCCGTAGCTTTTAATAATCTCCTATCAGTAATGTTATGAATTAATATTAAATTTTGAATTGTTATTCTATGATCATTATCAAAAGCATGCATGGCAACACTTGATTTCTCAGTTCCACCATACCTTAAATGAGCTATGTGTTCTTTGAATCTTGTTTGTATATATCTTCTAGTTTCTCCAACATGTTTTTGGTTACAATCCATGAATTTTAGAATATTAATGTTTCACTATATGTTGGCTGAAAAGACGCAAAGTGTAAAAGTAAATGGGCAAACATAGAGACTTAAAACATTTACTTATTGTGTATGCAATAGTGTAAGTAAAATACTTATCACTTACCTTTCCCACATCGGGCCAGGAATACAATTAATTTACCCCTTTGCATGACAAATCGCGTAACTTGCGTCTTCTAGTCATAACATCACTCGAATTAAACCACTTGCACAAATTTGCCGACGAGGAATATAGATAGGTGAATGAATATGTTGCCATATTTCAGGGCCTCGTATTATAGAAAGCATAAATGTATGGCTCGTAAAATCGATGGTATAAACTGTGTACGGAATGCCGGTGTCGTTCCAGCAGGCGGAAGTAGTGAACTAGACCGCGTACATTGGGATGAATATGATGTACTTTGGGAAGCCCAATTGAAAATGTCAAAAATATTGGCAATGGGATAAGGACACATTTATATGCGCGAAAATATAGTGTCCCTTCATATTAATGAAAACTAGATGTCTCTAAACGTTCTATTCATCAACGAATTCGATAACGAAAATATTGAAGCGTTATCTGGGATGTATTTTAAGAGACAAATATTTGATTTTTACGTATGGTTAAATACCATTGCAGCCACCTATCAATGGTCATTTCCAAGAACTCTATATTTTTCAGCTACATTTGGTTTTTCAAAATTAAACGACAGCATATTTGCATCACACCACTTCTTGACAGTACAGACACCAGTACACACTTCAGACAATTCTACTTCAGCGTAAGAATCCCGGAAGACGATAGTAATATCCACCAGTAGTTACGAAATGCATACCTTTTTCTCAGGTAGGCAAATCAGAAATATGATTAATGTATAAAAGAAACAAAATTAGCTCCAACACTTAATACTGAAACACGCTAGTAGAAATTCGCAACTCCCAAGATACCTGCCTTCCTAAGTGGCACTTGCTGTGTCCTTTCCGATTTGTAAGACTTAAATCAGTCAAGTAAAACTCGTGTGAATTTGTAAGTTTCAAACTTGTTCAACACTATTCCATAATCAACGCAGGCAAATATTTTCGTTCAGTCACAGATTACCTAGAACAGATGCGAATCATTTAATGTTTTTGCTACACTGCGTCTTCGTGACCTTGACCGCTTGCGACTTTACGTTCGAGCCTCGAGCGGTAAGGTTGAAAAAGTTTGCTGTACCAGCTACAGTAATAGTTTAATCGGCCGTAAAATGTGATGAAGATGTCTCGCCTCATCTGTTTTAATTTGTATAAAACAATAATTCTAAATATGACTATCAAAATAGATTACTTATTTTAGAGTCTATTAAATGATGTGAATAACGATACAGTGTGGCCCAAATTGGGTATACATGTATGGGTATCTTCTAAACTATATGAGATAGAAAAATGGTTAAATGGGGAAAGTTGTAGGCCATTCAATTCCCAATTCAACGCCATTTTGATAACGATTTTTTCTCTTTTCGTTTTTAAGATATTTTGAAAAAATCAAAAAGTTGTATTTTCGAAAATGCGCTGTACTTTTTTTAGTTAAACAAATTTTTAAAATCTGTAAAAACATTGTTGGGACAACTTTTTACGCTCGATGTACCCATGTAATCAGTTTTTAGTTCTGACGTTTCGGTTCTGAGAAACCATCATCAACTTCGTTTTTTCT
>JAEQML010070595.1:0-16695 GCA_016904865.1 Pissodes strobi | reverse complement strand
CGGAAAGGCAGTTAGTTGCATTATTAAAAGAACGTTAATTAAATTCACTAAAGAAAGAAGTTTATGTTGAATTCAAGTAATCAAGAAATTTTGTTAGATGTGAGATATTTATTAATAGTTAATAGTATTTAGTGTTATGTGTGAAAGGTTGAATGCATGAAAGTAGTTAGCAATCATTGTATATATTAGTTATATTTAATGCAAATTAATTATTGCATTATTAAGGTATGTAATTCCTAAAACACATGTTTCAATTGACACTCTATGAATCCAACCCCACCAACCTATTTTGATACAGTCCACTAATTAAAGCGGTTAATTATAAAGTTAATCTCCACCCCCTTCTTTATGGTAATAAATGATTTAAGAATCAGTTGTTTGTACCGACCAGAGCCATCTGATGATGCTAATAGGAGTCAAGCCAAGCTCTTTTAACTCGTTACCTGTTTTATCGGTCGTCACACTCCCCGAAGAACGATCTGAAGTATCCCCTCTTCAGGTAATCTATAAGAATGGACAGAATATTGTTATCTTCAAAGTATTTAGATATAGCACTTCTTTGGGGACGATGTTTGATTTGCAATAATTAGCTGAGTCTGTGTATCCAGACTTGTCGCGAAGAACTATGAGGGCGACTCGAGCTTTCTTTCCAATGTTGGGAGAAGATAAATCTTGTTTTGACGCTAGCATTTGATTCTGTGACCTCTTTGAGATCGGTTTAACAGAGTCAATGATTTTTTTAGTTGAATTGTGTGTCGATGTTATCACGCTAGGTAGATTGAGAATAGCGAGAGGTTGCCTTTTGGCTGGAGGAAGGTCTGGGAAGTCGAGATCTGTGGATTGCGATGAGTTTTTTAATTTTCGTCTTTTACGAGATTTGGCTATAGTGAACTTGTCAGATTCTGAAGACGTGTTGGAAATATCTATTCGAGAAATGGTTGTGTTAATATTTATATTGTTGTGATCACTATCGTACCTTATTAGCCTCTCGCTAAGCTGCTGATTTTTCAAGTCAGAGTTTGGACCATTGATTTCAGAAATTAGTTTCTTCCTCAACTCTATAAGGTTAGCTCCGTGTTACTAATATTTTTTGTATAGTGTTCAGCTGTCTTATTTCTCCGTGGATCAGGGGCCTCTAAATTCCTTGAAAGTTCCTTACATTAAATTTTTTTTATGGCAGTGGCACACACACTAAAGGGAGATCCTATGGCGCTCGTCGAGCGGTGTGTGTGCGAAGATGTTGACTGACACGGTTCTTGAATATTTGTAGGTTGTAATTAGTGGAAAACAGATGTCCTGGAAGTGAGTTCCACAGTGATGCAGTGCGCCAGACAAAGGAGTTCTGGTAAAGCGATGTTCTAGGTGTTTCTAGTTGTACGACGAACTGGTGCGCTCCTGCCGCCTGTCGGGACTGTCTGACAGGAGTTGCCAGGGGCGATATTATGTGGGCCAAATCCTGGGAACATCTGCCGTGAAAGTATCTGTAAAACAGAGACATCTCGGCCACATGTCTGCGATGTTCCAGACCATCCAGATTCCGGGTCAACTCCGGATCGCCGACGAGACGCGCAGCCCTCTTCTGAATGGAATCCAGCAGCTTTAGGGTATTCTTTGGTGCGGCACCCCAGATATGTGAGCAATATTCTAAGCACGGTCTTATTTGCGCTTTGTACAGCAAGAGCAACTGCTGCGGTGTATAGAGTTTTTTGTTGCGAAATAGCGCACCAAGCTTCTGGGAGGCTGATTTTGCGATGTTAGCAACATGGTCATGCCATGACATATTGCTGTTGACCGAGACACCCAGCAGCCCGATTGACGAGGATGAAGGAATGGTCGATCCTGCCATAATGATGTCAGGGCCCGCTGTATTGGCCCTCTTAGTAAACGTTGCTGCTTGGGTCTTTGCTGCATTGAACTGGACAAAATTTCGGTCGCCCCAAGTTTGAACTTTCTCCAGGTCTTGATTAATTGCTGTAATCTGCTCCTGTCTGCGGTGATGAGTCTCAGTCGCTGGTAAGGGTTTTTCTGATCTAAAGTGGGAGACAAGGGTACTGTCATCTCCAAAACTGTAAACAGGATTATTCGTTTCGATCAGCAGGTCATTAATATAGATGAGGAACAGAGTTGGTGAAAGTATTGCGCCCTGAGGCACGCCCGCGTTGATGATGAATGTGTTCGAGATGTGTCCATCGACTGCAACGTGTAGGGATCGGTTCTTAAGGAAACTGGCCAGCCAGCTGCAGAGAGAGGCGGGCAGTCCCAAAAACGGCAGTTTGTTGAGCAGTCCGTCATGCCAAACTCTGTCGAATGCCTTTGAAATATCCAACGCAATCGCTCGAGACTCCGTAGTTTTCAGTTGCCCTACTCCATATATGAGTGACATAGGCCAATATATCTCCTGTCGATCTCTCTTTGCGAAAGCCGTATTGATTATCGCTGATTATTCTGTTGCTCTCGAGGTACTTGAGTAGTTGCTGGTTGACTACACGTTCCATGACTTTGGAGATTTTTGGAAGGAAGGCAATTGGGCGATAGTTTGAGGGCGTGGTTTGTTTTTTTTTTTGGAACAGGTTGCACTCGAGCGACTTTCCAAGAGGATGGGTAAATCCCTTTTCTGTAAGAAAGAGAAAAAAGCCTGGAAAAAACGGGTGTTAGTTCTTTGGCGCAGATCTTTAGCACGATGGCAGGTATTCCGTGCGGTCCTGATGCCTTTTGCGTATCTAGTTCTTTAAGGATTTTGCGAATATCACGGTGAGACAACTTGACTTCTGCCATGGTAGTGTTGATGTTCGGTATAGTAGGGAGAGTCTTGCCTTGGGGTACGTCTAAGGTAGACTTCGATGAAAACATTTTGGCGAGCATATTTGCTTTTTCCTTGGCTGTAGTCGCCGTGATGCCACGTTCGTCCGTCAAAGGTGGGAGAGACGTTTTTGTAAAGTTGTTACTTACTGCCTTTGCTACCGACCAGAAATTCCTGGAACCACTGGGGCATTGCAAAAGTTTATTCCTGATCCTTTGATTGTGTTTGTCCTTAGTTTCGTCGATTACACGCTTGCTCTCGTTTCTCGCTTCGATAAAATAATTGCGATTTTCGGCGGTCTGATTTTGCTGCCAGTACTTATAGGCTTGCTGTTTCCTTCCTACAGCTCTTTCGCATCTTTTGTCGAACCAGGGCTTTCCTTTTGATGTTAACTTGATGGAATTTGGGATGTAAGCTTAAATTCCTGAGGAGATTACTTGCATGATCTCTTCGCAGCAGTCTGACGAGTCGTTAGTGGCAAAGCAGACGTCGAGCCAAGGAAAATCTAGGTAGAACTGCCTTAGGTCTTCCCAGTTTGCAGAATTGTAATTCCAGATTTTGCGAGGCAATGGTGGATCCTTCTGTATGGGTGGCAATTCACAAACCGTTGTAATAAGTTTGTGGTCGGAGGTACCTAATGGCGGACCAACTGTAACCTTGTACTGGTCAGGATTGGTGGTCAGAAAAAGATCCAGGAGGGCGGCGAATTCGCCCCTCTCTGAGATTCGAGTTGGTTCGTCTACAAGTTGAGTAAGCCCGCAGCTGATGGCAAATGCTTCAGCTTCTCTACCTTCGTTGTCGGTCTTGTTGTGATGTTTGAGCCAGTTGGTGTTGTGGGCACTGAAGTCTCCCAGAATGATTATTTCTGAACTGGGGTGATCGACCTGTATTGAGTCAGAAGTGGTAGCTAGTGTTGAGAAAAAGCTTTGGTAGGCTCTATCGCTCGGAGGGCGATAGAGACAACATATAAACTTGGTTAATCCCTTGGCGGTGAACTTGAGCCACATGACGTCAAGGTTGTTCGGTTCGAGTGTTTCCTCGCGGTGACATGAAAGGTCGCTTCGGACAAAAAGACATATTCCGAACTTATATCTAAATCGGGTATGTAAGTCGTAACCAGGATAGAGGTAGTTCAGTGTTGTTGTTGTAGAACATACTTGTGTTTCTGTAAGGGCTAATATGTGTGGTCCATTTGCTTGCAGATGTTGGTGTACCGAATTTATGTTTGTATTTAGGCCTCTTATGTTGCAGAAATCTATTCTAAATTGGTTCGGCATCTTTGCTGTCTGTGAAATGCGAAATGAAGGGCTACCAGGGCCACCCAGCGCCCCGAGATCCGAATGGCCGGGGAGTTTACTTCCGGAATATTTTGATCCTGGAAGCACCATCATGTCCATATATTCCTACTGTGGAACCCGGGACCACCAGCGCGGAAGCAGAATGTGATTTGGGAAAACCACTTAGCGCTTCCCAATTCTGGTGGGGTGGTCTTTCACCGGACGATGCGAGTCGGCTTATGCATCTACCACCTAGGGCCGCTTCCACTCGAAGCATCGGCCTCAGACTCATTCCTTTGGCGGTCCCTAGTCTGACAGGGGTAAAAATGGGGTTTGTTGGATCACTCCCCTGTGATCAGCTCCAGACTTTGTACTTTGGTGTTCTCCAGCTTGGAGGAGGACGATGGGATTTGATGGGCCACATCCCGTGGCAACTGGGAATGGTGGGGGCGGCACTCCCCGTAACCAAACTGCTCTCACCAGGTTGACGTTCCTGCCAGCCAATACAATGCAGCCCCTATTGTCACAAACTGTCATTGATCGGCTCCAGGCTTTGTACTTTGGTGTTCTCCAGCCTGGGGGAGGACGATGGGATTTGATGCGCCATATCCCATGGCAACTCGGAATGGCGGGGGCGTCACTCCCCCATACAATAAGAGGGACACATCGATCAGAAAAAGTGAGGAAACTAATAGCTATTATGCACAGTACGAATGATATCATAGTTTCTGTCTAGAATGTTTTCCTTTGACCCACAAATTTCGCTAAATAATAAAATGTAAAAAATATAAAATACATTTTGTTTCATTAAAAAAAAATCTTTTAATATCTACTAGGTATAAGATACAAAATAAGTAAGAATTACAGTTGGTTTTCGAATTAATATATTAAAGTAACTGTTAGTAACTATGTTTCACCCGTAGATTTTGTTGCATAAAACCTAATATTCGCGTTTAACTATGTAGGGCTAAGCGGACAGGTTACCATGTTCAACAACATAACACCGTGTTATCTCGGGTCAGGTATGAATGACAAAGGTTTAAATTCAAGCGGACATCGGTGTCTTTTAGGACCCAGAAGGTGATTCACACATCGGACACCGGTGATCGCCCTGGCGTTCAACCTGATAAAGACAAGTAATTTTAATTTAATAATAATTTTAAATGAAAGTTGACAAACTATCAATGCAGTTTGTATCATCAAAAATACTTTGTAAATCGTCTCTAAAAATTTTTTAGCTTATAGTCCTTCAAAAATACGTCCAGCCTTTTCCACTTTGATACATCTGTCTATTTATACAATTACTAGCTGACCCGGCGAAAAAAAGTACAAAAATCAAGTATATCAATGGCATGTCAGCAAGACATTATTTGCTTTATTGCAGCTATGTATATAGCTGCATTGGTTGACTCGGATTGATTCTCTTCACTGAAGCGCATTGTAATATACGACATTTTTAGTTTTATTTTCAGGCGCAAGAACATATAAAGCGGATGGTTTGCCGACACGTGAACATGCCACGTACAATTGACGATGAGAAAAACATGCATTTTCTAGATTCAGACCATAAACACTCAAGGATTGGCCTTGTGATTTGTTAATCGTCATGGCGAATGCAAAACGGAAATTGTATTCGTTTAAACTCAAAGCACAAGAAAAGGGCATATCGGCTGGGATCATCGGAATCCTCGGAATTAGAATTTCCTCATCTTTCAATTTTTCTTTGAGTATTGTCGCTTGAATTACATTGATCATCAGTTTTCTTATTACCAAACGCGTTCCATTGCATAGTTTTGGTTGGTTTAGATTTTAAAGCATGATGACTACCGAGCCAACCTTCCGTTGTAAATTGTGCGGTGGTAAGCCAGGCACATCCAAGTAGTTTAAAAATTCAGTTGGATAGTAGGTGGCTTCGTCTTCGTTTTTTACACAGTCAATAGATTCGGTAGAATGCAGAGTACCAACGATTTGATTCTGATTTACGAAGTTTATGTCATTCACATATTTGTCCTTAGCCTGGTAGCCTTAGCAATGATTTTCGGAAATACTTCGTTGATGAGCTCGTCTTTCGATGACACGAAATTACAAAAATTCGGAGGAAATAAAATCAATGCGCTCGATTCGTCGCAGGAACACGACCATTACCGATAAACAGCAATTGCTTTGAGAATTCTTCAGCAGATGGATCGTTTAGCGATGCAACTCGCATGTTTGCCGCCAGCTGAAGTTTATTCACATAGCGCCACATATTTGATGATTTGAGGCAAGCGTTTATTTCATCGAGCAGTCGATCTTGAAATGACTGGCAGTGTTTGGCGGAAATCGCCAGACAATAAAATCATTGCGCCTGCAAAACATCTCGAGTCATTGCGGAGATCTTTCAATGTTCAGTCAAGTGCTTCCAGTGCGTGTTTGTGCGCCATTGTGCATTCGTCCCAGATGGTGATTTTAGATGCTACTAAAACTTCGGCCATTGCGGACTGTTTCGCAATGTTACATGTCGGTTGTTCATTAGTTTGAAGGTCTAACGGCAATTTTAAGGCTGAATGAGCTGTACGGTATCCTTCTAACAATGTGGCCGCTATTCCAGAAGAAGCAACTGCTACCTCAATGTCAGATCTCGCACGAACAGTGGCAAAAATCAATGACATGAGGAATATCTTCCCAGTTCCACTGAGGGCATCCGGAAAAAATAAGCCACCATTTCGATCATCAATTGCCTTCATTAATGTATTTAGACTTCCTTCTGTTGGGGGTTCAACAGGGGTACATTCGTTTGAACTGACTGGTATAATTCATGTCGATCATATTCACGTTCACGTCCAATTCTCTAATAAAGGCGTCATTTATTCCACGATCTGGTGCTGGCATTCCTAACCCAAACTAACAAACTGCCGCACGTGAGGTAACACACGTCTTCGTCTGGTTATGCGTCTCCTGATTCACCTCAAGATCGGGACTTCTTGAACTGACACGAATTCGATGTAAAATGTCTTCTGACATGTTATCCTTGTATTTGTTCCACAGGTCACGTGGATTCGATGGGAAGCATGTCGAAATTATGATTGCAAATAATGTGCGTATCTGATATGGAGCAATACCTCCTACAACAAGGCCAGACGGCTTACGCGTGACGTCATCAAAAGTGATCTTAACTTATTTACAGGCGTATATTGAAATGTACATTTCTTTCAAAATTTCACAGTTACTGCCCTCCAAAACGAAAAGACCGTAACTACTCCGCGCGCGGAGATGAGATATTCGTGTTTAAAGTTCGTGTTTCTTTTTTTACCGTACTTTTATTGGTAATCGTTTTTTGAGGGTTTTTTGTGTGTTTTGAATCCAAGCAAGGTTACAAGCTTGTATTCCAATGAAAAAAAAAACGAACAAATTTGCTACTAAAGCTATGAAATCACATACGGTTTATTCGCAAAGGAAGTCATCGGAGAACTGCTCGAGTTTCCCAACAAAATAAACCGTATTAGTTAAGCTTGACGCATACGGTTTTATTGTTTTGTAAAATGCTTGCCTACACTTCATATTTACAATGCAAAAAGACAGTGCGTGTATGGTATTGAATGGAAAAAAGTCCTTTGGAATCACAAGACCATTAAAAAGAAGAACAAATAATGCAATTTTAACTAAAACGAACATTTTTTAATTGCACAAATAGGAAACTGATACAAAAAAATACAAAAACCTGCTATTAAGCAAGTAAAAAATAAATGCTCAAAATTCATTGCACAAATAAGTACAAGAGTCCAAAAATACCTCGTAAATTAGATGCGCTATTGTTTTCTGATTTTAGCATCGTAATCAGCGGAAAAAATGCTAGTAGTTTGGTAATTTAACCGACTTTGTAGGTTCAATATTAACTGAGATAGCAATAGTCAGCATCTTCAAGCGAACACCCTGTATATTTCTTCAACTAAACTAAACTAAACAACTAAAAACTAAATAAATCTATTTAAAAAATCTACATTTTGTCAAGATCATGGCTGGTATGATCTCTGCTCGGATTATTCTTATTATTTCCTTGTTGAGCCAAAGCTAGTGTACGCTGACATCTATTGTACAATAAGGACATCTTATAAGGGTTCTTGTCGGGTTTAAATTCCCCATCGAATTCAATTGAATTAAAACACTACACAACCATAAAAACAATGCGAGAATATAACGAAGCGTCCACTCGCTTTGATAGGCAGGCAGACAATAAACACCCCTGCAAAGCGAAAAGACGGTAATTTACGTTTACAAGGGAAAAAAACCGTAACTGCGCACGTCGATGGCCCCGATACGGTCTTTTCGCTTGGCATTGAGTAGTTACGGTATTTTCGCTTTGTAGACCATAGCAATTTTGCAGTTACGGTAAATTTAAATAATGAACTGCAGTGTTCTGCATTTCTAAGGATATAGTTTGGTCCATTAGAAGTCCAAATAAGACAATAACTCAATTTTCAATTTTTTTTGCAGTTGCGGTCATTTTGCTTTGGACGGCAGAGTAGACATTTTAGATGCAAAAATCTCGAAAAAATATAACAAAAACTTGTTTTTTGTAAATTTAACTTTTTTATACGTAGTTTGAAACGTAGTTGGCCTAATACAAGACCTCCTACAAGCTGATACTACTTTAAGCACGACTATTAAGACTGATAATGTGTATTACTCATTTTTTTAATCAAAAATTAAATTGCAGTTTAAGTACTTACCCTTTTCTGCATACATAATTAATATTTAAGGGTTTCCGGTTAAAAATGGGGATTTTAAATTTATTATTGAAACAGAAATAGACTGGCCATATAAAAATGTTTCTAATATTAAATTATTATTTAATACAATCGCCCAAGTCATTATAAGACCAGGAGTATACTCAAGCTTAAATAAAGTTATTTTGTTTATAGCTCTTACTGGAAACCACCCTTCCTTAACAATAAAATTTGAAAATAGTTTTAAAAACTCCTCAAAATTTATGAAACATGTAGCCTCTCTATGAATATTAAACTGCTCTTTACTTTATTGTTTGTATTGCTTGCAACAATTGTAATTCCTCAAGTTCCTTATTTTTTTCATCTTTACTTTTACGAACAAACACATTTTTTTATAAGTAATTGGGGCAGTTTGGAAATATAGTTGGTATGGCATTTTCCTTCAATCGAGGGTATTTTAAATGTACTGTAATGATTTTACCTGACTTTGGATCCTGTTGCCAATTAATCCAAATTATATTACCTGCATAAAATGGAACTCACACACTAGTGTTTTTATTGGGCACTAAATTGTCTCGCGGAATAGCTTGAAGCCATTTCTTTTGCAACCCATCACTTTTTGGAAAGCTAAAAACATGAACTCTTTAGGTCCGTTGGAGTAGTGTCCACGACATCCTGGGGCACAACATCTGCACACATAAATTTAAACACAATAAAGGACTGGCATTATAAAGAAATGAACGAAAAATCAATTGAAATCAAAGAGTAATTAGGAAACCGGTCGGTCGAACGTCGATTGAAGGCTGATTTTCATATATAGGACTGTGCGCCTATCATGCTGCAGCCGTCGCGCGTCTTCTCTTTTTTCACAATAGGACTGGACGACCGCAACATGGTCGTAGCACAGTCCTATATGTGAAAATGTAATTAAGGGCTGCAGTGCGTTTTATATGGAACATACAATTTTTTGATTTACAGTGACAAGGACACGGTAGGAGCACGGTAGGCGCACAGTCGGTGCACAGTCCTATATATGAAAATCAGCCTTAAAAGTACGCCAACTGACAGCAGGCAGCGTTGGCCAGATTTTTAAGAACCGTCTCGTCATCCTGGTACAAATATTAAATCGTTTGCGTTGGTCGTTGCGCAATGGTAAAAAATAAATATTGTTACGAATTTGTAGAATTGCCTCGTTCTGACCCTCAGGATTTGGTTCGTCTGGGTTGGTAGAGTTAGTTTCATACATTATTTGGGGTGTAAAATATTTAACGTATATGCAAATTCAAATTCAATTTATTCATGTTATAACACAGGGTGTTCACATATGCCAAGAGGTTGTAGATACACAGACATTTAAAAATCAATTATAAAAATATTCTAGTATAGTAGGTACAACAATTAGGATATATAATAATGTATACACATTTATTCTGAACAATATTATTGTTTAAAACTTATGGGACTAACAAGTCTGAGAAACTATTTATGAGGAATTCATCAATTGAGTAAAAACATTTAACAGTTAAGCAATTCTTAACAGTAGTTTTAAATTTTTTTATAGGTAACACTTTAACAGGGTTTGGCAATACATTAAACATTTTAGGAGCATAATAAGAAATGCCTGTTTTAATTTTATTTATTCTATGGTATGCAGTATATATTAATTCATTATTTCTAGTAAAATGGTCATGGACACTGCTGTGTGTTGTGTACTTGTGAGTATTTTCCCTTACATACAGAAGACACCGCAGTATAAACAGACATGAGACTGTTAGAATCCCTAGGTCAATAAAACTATGCCTACAGTCGGCTTGATAATCCAATTTGGCAATTATTCTAACCGCTTTTCTCTGCAGCTTAAAAATTCTTTTAGCATTTGGCGCATGGCCCCATGCTAGCAGAGCATAAGAGACTCTAGACTCAATGCATGCATAATATATAGTTAAAATAACTTTTTCAGATATCACATCCACTAAATTTCTCAATGCAAATACACCCGACGCCACTTTAGCACGCAACTCACTGATATGATCATTCCAAGTTAATTTTGGGTCAATGTGTACGCCCAAGAAACACACTGAACTGGGACATTCCAAATGCTGTAAAGCACGAAGTGAGAAATACACTACTTCCATTTTCGACAGGTTAAGATTTAACTGGTTGCTGGTAAACCAATCTGTGACTTTCAACTGTGTCTCCCTCAGATCTGCCTCAATTTCATGAGGGCTAAGTGCTTTTTTAAGGACATTTGTGTCATCGGCAAATAGGACAAGGTCAGCACTGGGATCGCAGCTTCCCAAGTCGTTTATGTAGACGAAAAAAGCAGCGGTCCCAGCACTGAACCCTGTGGTACACCATAAAGCACCTCCTGCAGGCTCGACTGATGTCCATTGACTTCCACAAACTGTTTCCTGTTTTTTAAATAAGACAGTATAAGATTTGCACTCTTCGTATCAAAACCATAGTAGCCCAGTTTCATCGCTAACAGATTGAAGGAGTCACAATCAAAAGCCTTGCTGAGGTCACAAAACAAAGCTCCTATGTATTCACCACTTTCATAACCGGAATTTACCACCTCAATAAGCCTATTAATAGCCATAACCGTTGAGTGAGAACGTCTGAAACCGAATTGATTAGAGTTGAATAGGTTATTGTTTTCAAAAAATGTAGAAATTTGATTTTTTAAAGCCTTTTCAATTATTTTTGAGAATATAGGGACTATTGAGATTGGTCTGTAGTTATTAACTTGGTCTGTGGGACCCTTTTTGTGGACTGGAGCAACCCTAGCTATTTTTAGAACTGATGGAAAATTTGACTCTCGAATGCACATGTTTATAAGTTTTGTAAGTGGCAACACTATCTCATTTGAAATTATTTTGATCATTTTACTGTTTAGACCATAGTAATCACGACTGTTTTTATTATTTAGATTTTTTAAAATCTCCCTAACTTCGTTATAAGATACTTCACTAAATGAGAAGGACAAATTATTAATATTATGTAGTCTCAAACCAGTATATGCATTCATATAATGCTCTGCCGATAAACTGGCTGCAGGCAGACCATTGACCAGATTTCTTGGAACGTCCACGAAAAAGTTATTGACTTCTTCGGCGTCCAAGTTTGTTACTGTATCTGACTTCCTATTACCCAAATTAGAATTTTGTTTTACTGTTTCCCAAATTGATTTAGGACTGTAATTATTGTTTTTTAGATAGTTATCATTTGTCTCCTTTTTGGCTTTTTTGACTTCGGGTCGATAAAGTTTAGTGTAATCTTTAAGAAGACGTTTAGTCTCTTGAGTTTTATACATTTTGTCTAAGTCCCTATAGAAATGTAAGAGATCACGTTTGGCTTTCAGGTCCCTTGTGAACCAGGAAATTAAGGGTTTATCTTTTTTATGAATAAATTTTTTAGTGGAAATGCTAAATCGGTACAATTTTTTATAAATGATAAAAACATGTTAAATTTGTCATCTGTACTTATATTGTTTTCCGAGACGAAATCCCAGCATATGTTGCTCACCAAAAATCTAAAGTGGTCTAAGCCCCATTTGGTTATGGGCCTGCAGTAACTACTTATCGTTCGTGCCTTTATGTAGTCGAGTATGGTGCACCCAGCCAATACAGCCAAATGATCGGAGAAGCCCACATCCATTACCTGACAGCTACATTCACACACATTTGTTAAAACATTATATTTAGTTGGACTTTAATTTTTACAGCATTTGTTGAATGACATTTGAAATTATGTTTTTAACCCGGCATTAGGTAGGTGGGGTGTGAGAAACCCCAACGATGTTTGTAGTACTGGCAACGTGGTAAAACCGTTCTGTACGCGGTCAGGCATACGCCTACCTTCCTAAAACACTCAAATGTGTCTTATGAGCGCTTGACTTCAGTTCGACTTGGTCAGCGGTTCACGTTAGAAGCACGCAAAGTCGCTTTGGGTCGGTCACACCCCACCTTACTAATTGTGTTTGTAGTTTGGTCAGATTATTTCAAGCTTGTTTGAGTTTAGCCAGATTAATTCCAAGCTGGTAAGTGGTGATTTTCTGAAATTCTTTGGAAAATAACCGCTAATTACTTTTTTTTAGAAAAAAATGGGGAGCTATGAGGAGGAGCAGAAGAAGTTGTTAGCTCTATGGAGAGATGTTCCTTTAGACGACGAAGTTGTTGAAACGGAGAGTGATGGCGAGATAGATCATGTAAGTGAAAGTGACCACAACACTGACACCGAACAAGAAATTTTAGAAGATGATGAACAGGAAGTTGTAGGAAATATTGAAAACGAAGTGTTAGAAGATAATGAACATGAAGTTGAACAAAACTTACAGGAAAAAATTTTAGAAGGGCAAAACTTAGTCTTAGAAAATGAAACTTTATCAAGTACTACTGGAAACGAAGAACATATGAGAGAAGCACGTGGACGAAGAATAGAAAGATTTTTTATTGCTAAGGACGGAACGAGGTTGAGTAAGACAGTGCCAAATAAATGTGTTCGTACTAGAAAAGAGAATATTGTTAATCACCTACCTTGTGTCAAAGCTGTTGCGAATCAGTGTAAAACTGAGTACGAATGCTGGAACCAATTTATTACCAATAGAATGCTGGATGATATTGCCAATTATACTAATATCAAAATAGCTGAAAAGGCTGTTAACTATAAAGATACATTTTTTCTCAAACCAACTAATAAAACTGAGACAAAAGCAGTTATAGGATTGCTTTATCTAGCTGGACTTTTTAGATCAAGTCGGCAAAACCTAAATGATTTATGGCAGACGGATGGTACTGGCACTGACATCTTTAGGACTACAATGACTCTAAAACAATTTCCATTTTTGTTATGTTGCTTGCGCTTTGACAATATTCTAAATCGCGTAGAAAAGTCAAAAATTGACAAGTTAGCGCCGATTAGAGGAATATTCGACGAGTTTGTTGCGAACTGCAAAGCGGCTTATTCACCATCACAATACCTGACAATCGATGTAAAACTAGAGTATTTTAGAGGCAGGTGCTCTTTCAAGCAATATATGCCGAAAAAAACCCGCGAAATATGGGATAAAGGTGCAAGCCCTAGTAGACGCACGTTCATATTATGTGGTTAACTTGGAAATTTACCCAGGAAAGCAACCTGAAGGCCCACATGACCTGCCTAATACTCCTTCGGCTATTGTGGAGCGGCTTATAGAACGTGTATCGGGAACTCATAGAAATATTACTTTTGATAACTGGTACACAAGCTCAGACTTGATGATAACTCTTCTAGAAAAGCATAAATTAACATCAGTGGGCACTGTTCGGAAGAATAAACGCTGTATTCCATCTGAATTTTTGAATGTAAAAAATAAAGAACCGAAATTAACAATTTTTGGATTCCAAAAGGACCTTACTATTTTAGCATATACTCCAAAGAAAAACAAAGTTGTTTTGATGTTATCAACTCTTCATCATAATGAAAAAATCGATAATAAATCTGATAAAAATTGCCAGAAGTTATTAGCTTTTATAATTTTACCAAATGCGGCGTAGACGTAGTGGATGAACTATCTGCAAGTTATAATGTTTCAAGAAACTCTAGATGATGGCCACTCACTGTATTATTTTCTGTGCTCAATACAGCTGCAATAAATGCCAAAGTCATTTTTAGAGAAAACAATAAGGATTTTAAAACACCCAGACGCAAAATTATCAAAATGTTAGGATTGCAATTTTTAGAGGACCATGTAAAACGTCGGAGAGGTAATCCAAGAATATCGCGTGAGCTACGCCGCAAAATTGGAGAAGTAGCCGGCCATTCTGAATCAGAGCCACCCCAAAAACGGCCTAGACCCATTGCTCGTTGTTCTGTATGTCCTAGAAAGAGTGATAGGAAAACTAAATACTGTTGCATGTGAGTCGTATATATGCTTGGAACATACGATAGGTACCTTTGTGCGAAAGTTGTGTAAATTCAGCGACTGAGTAAAAGAAATCTATTATCATTATTGAGGTGTTTTTTTTTGATAGAATCTCTGTTATTTCTATTTTATTGGCAATGTTTTAAGTTTTTCCTCCTTTTGGTGGCAATTTTTGTGTGAAAAAAATAAGGTTATATGTTTTGTTTTATTTACGATTTTCACAATAATTAAAAAATTGTAATAACTTTTTGAAATAAATTATGTTAACAATTATATAGTTTTTTTGTACAAGTTAAAGGTTTAAAGATTACAAAAACAAACTAATATAGTAAAAATTAAGCATCTATATATTTAAAAAAAAAATACGTCATGGGGTTTAGTAAACCCCACCTTCCTAATAATTAAAGATATTTTCACCTTACCCACGCCGGGTTAAATGGAACTAAATATTTATACAAAATAATTAGGTTATTCGTTAGCAACGTTTATTTTCTTCCGTTATTGTTTCAATTTCCGGTTTTTATATATTTACTTTTCGGATTTTAAACATTTAT
This sequence comes from Pissodes strobi, assembly GCA_016904865.1. NCBI lineage: Eukaryota > Metazoa > Arthropoda > Insecta > Coleoptera > Curculionidae > Pissodes > Pissodes strobi. Next base: position 1,456 of record JAEQML010070595.1, on the reverse strand, counting down.
TTATATTTAATATAACTATACTATAATATACCAAAGCAAACTTTTACATTAAGTATCTAATATATTGTTAATTGTAATCTTGGAATCCAAGACGAATATTTTACGTTTGTTTGAAAAAAATTTTTGGCAAACTACAGTGAGAAGTAACTCAAATTGTGACAAAGCGCCCAATCCTGCAGCACTGGATACATGACGTCGAGATGTGAATTGACATTCCAGTCGCCCAGCGTGGCAATCAACGTTAAATACGGAAGTAGGCGCGATAAAATAATTAATACTTTTACTGGGCTTCTCTTGGCTCCTCTTAATGCTTTTCTTAGGGCAAAAAAGTATAGACCACTTTTGATGACGTCACTGCAAATTTTAATATTAGCTTGTTGGCCTAGTTATAGGAGGTATTGCTTGGAGTTGCAGAAATAATTGCTTCAGCGATTATCATGTCCCAGTGAGCATCGTTTTCAAGCAAATTTAGCTCTTGACATGCAGCACGAAATGTTGGGCAAACTATAGCATTAACAATTCGTAATAATTGAAATGATGTTGGCCCACGAAGATTCACCAGCAACAACCGCAAATAGAAGCATTCACCATTCTTCGGATTACCTGTGTAAATACAACCAAGATCAGTAGAACGCACATCCGGATGACCTGGAACCGCATGGCCTTGCTTCCGATGTTGAAGTTTCTTCGATGAACCGTTCCAAGTGTAATAACGTGGCATCTTCGAGTAAAGCAACGTTCGTGCAAACGGATCGCTTTGGCAAATCTCAAATAAACTGGTCAATGTTGTCGCTGGAGGATCTTCAGCACGTTGAGCAACATTCGACGCGGTGCAATATACTCATTGACCGTTCTCCAGGTGCACCGCCAAATGTATAACAGTGGGATGACGTCCGTGAATAGGGAATGAGAATATACGCCAAATCGCCTCATTGCGTTCACATATCGACCAACTTGATAGCGCGTAATTTCATCGTAGGTCTTGGAGGTTTGGATGCCAAAAACCGCCGTATCGCTGCCTTTTGTAACACATTTTTGCAGATGTATTTGATGGACTGCACCGAATTGCAATACTCAATGTTGTTGATTTACTATCGATGTTTAAACAACACTAAGTACGGATGACTGAACGACTGAATGATCTGGAATGATTGATATCAATCGATTTAACAGTTGTCATTTATTCTCTATATTTTTTTATATTTCGATTCGAGTACTTTCTATGAATATGCTACTTTCCCACTATTTTCCATTGAATTTCTATCCTATAATGTGTAGTATGTCACTGATTTGCAGTGGACATCAAATATTACTAAAAAACTATAATCGTGCATGACATGAGCTGTCAATTGCGGAGTTCCAAGCCTAATTTATAACTAATTTTGTGTATAATTTCTTATCTGAAAATGTTTCCGTTATTTTAATAGTTGTTCTGCTATTCGGGGCGGAGACAAAT
>JAEQML010070594.1:0-16695 GCA_016904865.1 Pissodes strobi | reverse complement strand
TAGTGCTGGACAAATTACAGCGACTTGCATGCCTCTGCATCACCGGGGCTACGAGGACGGCGCCCACGAGGGCCCTGGAGGTGCTGGTGGGGTTGCCCCCGTTGGCGGACCGGGTGAGGCACGAGGCGGCCAGAGCGGCTATGAGATTGGCTGATGCGAGAATGTGGAGTGACAACGGCTCCTGCCAGGGCCATTGTGCTCTATGGCGGGGCTTGTCTGGGGACCTAGTCATTCTGGGGATGCCAGGTGACGCGATGGTTCCTGAGATAGGCTTTCCCGAGGGGCTGAACTTCCTCTTCCCTGCAAAGGACGATTGGACGGAGGGAAGGACGGGAACCTGGGATGGGCTAGTCTGGTTCACAGACGGGTCCAGAATGGGAACACTGTCCGGAGCTGGTGCGTACTGTGAGGCCCTGGGGCGGGAGCTATCTGCCTCACTGGGCGAGCACACTACGGTTTTCCAAGCGGAAATTTTTGCGATCATGATGGGGGTCTGGGAGTCGTTAAGGCTCAATGTCGGTGGCGGGAGGATTTTCTTCTGCTCCGATAGCAAGGCCGCACTCATGGTGCTGAAGTCGGTCCGCACGCGCTCTCTGTTGGTAAGGGAGTGTATAAGCTGGCTGATTGAACTTACAAAGGTTAAAAAGGTCACGCTGGTCTGGGTACCGGAACACTCGGGTGTACCGGGAAACGAGGCCGCTGATGCCTTAGCCAGAGAAGGCTCCGCACGCAGACACTTGGGGCCTAATCCCTGTGTGGGGATCGCTCAGTGTGTTCACGAAAGGCAGGCAGGCGGCCAAGGCAGTCTGCCTTGGCCTGGTTCCACTGTCTAATACATTAAATAACACACAAAACTACGGTTTTTAGATCAACAATTAGAACAAAGTAGAACATAAAATCAACCGGCTTCTCTATATGAATGATCAAATTATTTACACCAAGAGAGTACAAATGAGAAGACTGCTATAAATTATTAAGGAAACAATAGCAGATATTGGAATGAAATTCGGAATTGGTAAATACAAATCATTATGTATAGAGCGAAACAAATGAATGAGTCGAAATAGACACAGACAGTCATAACAACGAGTTATTAGATAACATACAGGAAGATAAAACCCACAATAATTTATATTGCGCTTAGTAAGTGCCATTATTAGTGTCCATTTTTATTTTTTTTATTCCTGTTGTTAGATGTATGTTTGTTATCCAGGTGTTTATGACGGTTGACAGGAAGTTTCTTACAGTTGAATACATTTTGTAAATTTGCAGTGTTTTCTTTAGCCATTAATTAGGGTTTTTTGTAATCTACGTAATATGTTCGTAGGTATTTTTTGTTTTTTATTGCTGTTTGTCCCATTAACACAGAGTCTATTATTAACTGTTCCTTGTATCGTTGATTGCTTTTCCTACATCCTTTTTGCTATTCCGAAATTACATTATGTTTTGGAAGGTAATCTATTTTCTTGCCTAATACTGATGTTATTAATTTAATGCAGTATCTGCAAACATGTTATTTGTCGATAATTAGCATATGTGTTGTGATTTTTCAGCTTTACATATGTTTTCTCCTCTATTAGGAATTGTGGCAATAGCTATGGTTTTTCTATTACTATATTTATTTGATTTGTTTGTTAAGTATTTGTATACCAACAATTTTACATTTGATCTGTTCCTGAGCATTTCCACTTCCTTTTCTTTTCTGTAATTGCTTACTATTTATAATTTGGTATACGTTGTACTTTCAGTGTATTTTAACATTTTCTTTGATGTGTTTCCATTTATATACTACATTAGCCTTTCTATGTCTGCTCTCAGCTTTGTTATATTGTTTTCCGGTTTCGTTGTGTTTATATTTTTTTTGATTTGTGTGTTCTAAAGCATTTTGTTTGTAACATGTTACGACTACTGGGAGAATATTTCTCATTGCTATCTCCGCAGATTGTTAAACGTATTTCAATTTCGCTTTTTAGTTCTTGTTTGATCTCGAAAACGTTGGTTGTTTGACATCTTGATTTGATGTAGTTCCTCTAGGTAGTCTCTGTACTATTCGTGATAAGGGTGATTGCACTCGCTTTTTGGTTGTTTATGTGAAGCATAATTATTGTTATTTCTCTTTTATATATATTATAGAGGCAACTCTACATTACAAGTACTATTATTGAAGATTGTTCGCCCATGCCCAATGTATCAGAAAGGAAAGCTATCAAATTGTAAATATGGAATATATATCCATAGTTATAGCTGAATAAGAACTTCTAGGGATAAAAAAATTGAAAGTATACCGAGTGAAGATAATTTCCGGTTGAACAGAACAGCTCTATCTGGAAAACTGCTCAAGCAATAAAAATGATAATTTTATTTTCAAAAATATCTTACCTTATACTATTATAGTTATACCTTAGACTAACAGAGTAAACGAAAATGACTAGCTAAGTGTGCCCTTTTGTCTTAACTTCTACACGAAATACAATAAACTGAATAAATAAACAGATCACCCCAAAATTATTAAACAAAATAGAGAGGAAGCATATCAATAAATTATTAGAAAATTAATGTAAGAGTTAGTCAAGCCACCTCCCATGTTTTTGCCTGAGGAAACTGAATATTTCAGTATAAGATAACGAAACATGCAAAGTGATAAAATTTTTGTCCTTTCGATATGCTGCAAGTTCTCAAAAAAATGATATAATATCCACTGTAGTTTTAACAAAAAATATACATTTTGCTATAAAATGATTTTCCTGGTAATGGAATGTAGAAAATAAATACATATTTATTTACGAACTAACCATTTACAGTACTATGTTTACAGTTGTACTTTTAATTTTACGCGAAATCAAAAAAGGGTGAAATGTATTTCTTTTGTAATTTTCAGATGTCTCAAAAATTTTATTTGCTTTCAACAAACTCGTCGACATTCCAATGTCTTACTAGTCTAAAGAGTAAATAGGTATTTATTATTCAGTTATCGAGTTATTTATTTAATTAGGTATTCGCGATTGATATTAGAAGATTTTATAGGCAGTTTGGATCATGTTATCAAAGAATTATTACTAAAGATGGCGAAGGTGCTTCAAATGTCAAACGAAAGGTGATGGTTTCCGTTACGCCTAGGGTAGCTGGGCAAACTAATGCTGCTACCAAGTCCGAGGTGAAGCAGAGTATTGATCACGTGAGAGCGAACATACGAATGTCGAAAGTGAGAGATGTCAGTAATGGGGGCACCCTTATTGAGTGTGGTGGAACATATGATGCTGAAAATCTTAGAGAGCTCGCAAGTCTAGGCCTGTCAGACACCTATGAGGTTAAGGATGTTAAGAACAGAAATCTAAGTTTAAAGATTGTGGGGTTAAATGGTGAAATTGGGCAAGATGAACTCCTAACAAAGCTCAAGCTGCAAAACAATCTCTTCGATGGCGTCACTGAGTTGATGATATGGCCTACAAAAAAGCGAGATAATGTAATGTGTATCAAGCAATATTGGATGTAGATCCAACTTTCTATGGTAAAATTCTAAAAGGTCGCCGATTGATTGTTGATTATGATTCTTGCATTGTTTATCATGCCATAGAGTTAAAAAAGTGTTTCAAATGAAGCGGTCTAAATCACTATACTAAAAATTGTAGAGCGGTAACCCGACAGTGTCCTAAGTGTTCTCTTGATCATAATATGTTTGAATGTACGTCAAATAATTTAAAATGTAAAAATTGTCTTAATGCCGTAGTCGAATATCGAACATGCTGCTTGGGATTGTAGTAAATGTCCTATTTATAAGAAAAAGTGGGATATGTATAGGGATACACTGTTGTCTACTGCATAACAACTAGAATATAGTGCGAGTTTACAGGCTGTCATTGCGGGCAAAGATGTGAGACACCTTCAGTGTTTTCAATATATTATCAGAATGTGCGAGGACTGAGAACAAAAACTCATGAATTGTACACGGCTTCCTATTTGTGTTCTTTTAAATTGATAGCTCTGTCTGAAACTTGGCTTGATGCTGGTATATACAATACGGAAATTTTCAGTTGTGAATATAGCATTTTTAGGTCTGATCGTATTTTTGCATTGACTAATAGGTACTACCAGATGTGGTGGAGTACTGTTGGCATTAAATAAAGCTTATAGTGATGTCCCTATTGATTTTTCTTTTTCGGATCCAAGACTGGATGTGGTTGGCATTAGATTATCTATAGTGCATCGTGCAGTTTGTATTATCCTTATGTATATTCCTCCCATTCTGGCTCCTCAAGTCTACGATAGGCTTGCTGAAGAAATGCTAAATTCTAATTATTTCACTAATAATGATGAGTTAATCATTTTAGGAGATTTTAATCTCCCCAATTATATAAATTTTCTTCATGATAAGTCGTATCGCTACAATTATTACATTGATGTTTTATTAAACTTTTGTGAATTCATGTGTTTGGAACAGTATAATTTGGTTCGTAACGAACATGACACATGACCGTGTACTTGATTTGGTATTTAGTAGGAGTTTAGTATGTGTCAATAGAGCGGAAAATGCGTTGAATTCTTTGGATAGTCATCATCCTGCTTTAGAATTACCACTCTCAATTAATCGTCAGAATGACAAGTTTCAGGTTAGTAATGTGCTAAAATTTTATTTTAGAAGGGCGAATTATCCACCTTTGTATAATGATATGCTGAAAGCTGATATCTCTTTTGTGCGTACTTCAAGCTCTGATGATGATGCTTGCGACAGGTTTTATTCAGTTTCAAACACTATTATTGCAGATAATGTACCTATTACACGACCAAAAAGTAATAAATATCCTCAGTAGTACAGGGTGTTCACCCATAATGTCCCCCCCCCCCCTTTAACTTTGTTAATTTTTAAGCTATAAACAAAATAAAAAACAAAGTTGTAGGGTTTTTAATGTAGTTTTTGCACACGTAAAGGAAAAAACAAAAAATTGTACAGTATACAGGGTAGATCAAAAAGAAACATTTTTTCAAATCTAGCCCCCATTTTTTATTCGAATTTTCGATTCTACGTAAAATTCTAAGGATTTTTGATGTAACACACTATAGGTATGCCTATTCCTAATACTTTAAGAGTTATTGACAGTTGAATTCGCTATTTTGTTTGTTCTTTTATTTTTTTATGGCAACAGCCACCTAAGAATATAACTTTTTGTTTAGCTTTTGAAGTTATTGAGGTGTAAATATTTAGTTTCCTCAATTCGACCTCATTACTTCGAGTAGTGATTTTGTATCTTCTGTTATAAAAGAATTATTATTATAATTAGAAAATAGCGGCTTCAACTGTCAATAACGCCTAAAGTATTAGGAATAGGCATATAGTGTGTTTTATTAAAAATCCTTAGAATTTTAGGTAGAATCGAAAAATGGAACAAAAAATGGGGGCTAGATTTTAAAAAATGGTTCTTTTTGATCTACCCTGTGTACTATACAATTTTTTGTTTTTTTGTTTACGTGTGCAAAAACTACATAAAAAACCCTACAATTTTGTTTTTTATTTTTTTTTGTAGCTTAAAAATTAACAAAGTTCGAGGGGGAGGACATTATGGGTGAACACCCTGTACACCGCTTCAACAATTCGTGATATTAAGAGAAAAAAATAAGTTTTGGAATAAGTATGCGATTCAGAAATCTAAATGATTTTATCGAGTTTAAAAATTTACGCAAGAAAGTTAAAATTGATATCCATGTGGCTTATAAAAAATATGTAAAGGAAGCTGAACGCGATTTTTCTCACAATCCTAGTATATTTTAATCTTTTTTACATTCTAAAAATAATTCTACTAGTATTCCAAATAATATGAATTTTAATAATGTAATTCTAAATAGCTCTCAAATTATCGATAACACGTTTGCAGAGTTCTTTCGTTCGGCTTATACGGACTCCTCGATATTTCGGTTAGGTGATCATAATGGTTTAAGTAATTCGCCTACACTAGTTATTTTGGAAGTGGGGGAGGAAGATGTGACGCGGACACTAAAGAAGTTGAAACCAAAATCTACGGCGTGTCCTGATGGTATTTCAGCTTTCATCATTAGGGACTGTGCGGCGATTTTTGCGAAGCCACTTATTGATCTTTTTAATTTGTCTATAAAGTCTTTATCCTTTCCAACAAGCGTAATTAGGAAAGGTGATTACAGACCTGTAGTAATATTAAACAATTTTTCCAAAGTTTTTGAGACTGTATTGCATGAAATTATCTTTAGTCATGTCAAATTAAAAATTATTCCTGAACAACATGGTTTTTTTTCCAGGACGCTCTACTATTACGAATTTGACCACGTTAACTCAGTTTGTCTCGGAGAATCTGGATAGCGGAAGTCAAGTTGACGTCATTTACACAGATTTTTCTAAAAGCATTTGATAGGCTCGACCATGGTATTCTGCTCGAAAAGTTGTTTGATTGTGGGCTAAGTAATAATTTTATAAATTCATATCTAATTCACAGGCAATTATCGGTAAAGTATCGTGGGTTCGAGTCTTTCTTTATTAATGCCACCTCTGGGGTGCCACAGAGTTCAGTCCTTGGTGCCTTGTTTTTTCACATTTTTATAAATGACATCATAAATAATATTAAATCACATTCACTTCTTTATGCTGATGACTTAATAATATTTCGTAGAGTTGACTCGTTAAGTGATTGACTTTTAAAGGATATTGTCTCATTGGGTCGATGGTGTGATTCAAACAATGTACACCTTAATATAAACAAATATTTTGCCTTATCATTTACTCGTAGAACTACCCCAACTTACTTTGCATGCAGTATAGATCGGACCGTTTTGTTGAGGTGTTGTCAAGATTTGGATATTAGTTTTGACGCAAAGTTATCTTTTGTCAATCACATCAATGAGCTAATTTTAAGCTTTTACAGAAATTGGGGCTTTATTTTGCGAAATTCTAAGGATTTTGTTAACATGTATACTCTGATTGTATTGTTTAATGCATTCGTGCGATGTAAGCTGGAATATGAATTACTTATTTGGTACCCTGCTTATGAAGTTCATTCTGACGCGATTGAAAGAATCCAGAGACGATTTGTTAAATACCCTTGTTTTAAGTCGGATGGTACCTATCCAGAGATTGGCTTTTTAAATGATGTTCTGTTAAGCAGATTTAACATATCCAGTTTAGTGAAACGTAGAGAATTTGCTGTAGTTTTGTTCTTGTATAAGATGTTTGACGGTAAATTCGACTGTCCAGAAATATTGCCTAGAGTTAAGTTTCGAGTGCCATCCTTGCGGCTCGCATTAATGATTCCTTTTTTTATTTACCTGTTCCTCGAACAAATTTATTATTGTATGAAAAAAGTATATTTAACTGTTGGTTAATGGAGAGTATATATTTTTTATATATAAGTCGTTGTCGTCTTATCACCTACTGCTTAGTTAGGCTAGTATAGATATAGCTCAGTTTTAGTGCATGTTGCCGAAGGTTTCAAACCTCAACATAGTATAGATTAGGTTAGGTTTAGTTTGGTTATTTCATTTTGTATTATGAATAATGTTATTTCTGTTATTTGTATGTTATTACCATGTAATTCGAAGTTACTGTCTGGGTAGTGTACTAAATAAATAAATAATGCTATTTGTATATGGTTTTTACCCTCTAAACCGAACAACATGATGTTTGACTCTGAAGTGAATTTTTAAAAAATTCCATGAAATAGAACAAATTAACATGCATGAGAATATCCATTATGAGGGATTTAGCGACGGCTAGCAAATGTTGATTTAGTGTACAATATGTGCCTTAGACGAACAATACTAATACTAACATTTGTATCACTGATCTAAAAAATCAAAGCATACATAACTTAAAGAAAAGGGCAGCAAATATGTTTTATATACCTGTATGCAAGAGTTCATATTAGTATATCACGATATAAGTGTATAAGAGGGCCTTTAAAGCACGCGCGACATATTTCAAAACACGATGCGCAGCGGAGTGTTTTGTAAGTCGCAAGGGCTTTAAAGGCCCTTATACACGTATATCATACGCTATTTTTTTTATTACGAATGCATCATATTCTCGAAAATGTTTTACTTTTTTGAGTTATATAGTTACTATTTAGAATAAAGCATTGTTGTTTTTAAATGTGTTCTTTCATTTTGACATATAGTAATTTAAACGGCAGGTAAATATCTAGGTAAAAAAGGTAGATCAAATGTTTCTATAGCAACCTTTAAAAAAGTAGGCGCAACATAAACATTACTTTAAGCACGCTGCAGCGCCCGATAATCGTTGATTATGATGCATGCGTATTAAAAATAAGTTTAACAGAGAAAGCTCTAAGCGAGTGGTGTGGCGATAGTCAGCAATTGCCGATTCGGTGGCTAACAACACTAGCGTCTCGCGGCTGTGGTGAGCCCGATCCCGACTTCTGCCGAACGGCACGGCATATGTCGCTACATATGTTTACTTTTGTATTTTTAAATTTTAACCTCATACAATACCGTCCACTCGCTGCGGAGCCAATTATTGATTTCTTCTTACTCAATTAAAACCATATTTGTATGTTCCATTATATATTGTATATTATATAATATTAATGTTATAAAATGTTTGTAGAAAGCTTAATTGTCAAAAGTATGTATATAAATATTATTTCTTTTTTAGAACCTACTTACTCCAATTAATAATGAATAAGAGGGTAAATCCTCTGTCGCGTGAGGTAAACTGTACCATATTAGACAAGGTTGCCATTAACTTATATAACTAATGAAGACAATACTTATAAGAATTGCGGTGACGTTTAAAAGTGACAAATCAGCCAATAATAAAATGAAAGCAAAACGCCAACTATACTTAGAGTAAAAACAGTCGAAGGCAAACACGATTTACTTATTTTACACCAGCAACTCAAACAGATAGCTAAACTTAATGAGGATTAATTTTTCTCTAAACATGTCATAAGATTGGGCCGTGACCTTTTCCAAGGCACAAATGCATTTGCAGGAAAATAATACACGTAGGAAAAATGTCTTTTGATGACACATTTCCACTGTATTCATGATATTTCATTTTAACATTATCCACTTAAAAGAAGAAATATTATTAAGGAAAGCTAGTTAAATAGATCTCGCCCTATAATATACAAAGCAAATCTCAGATTTTCCCAACAGCTAATCTGTAGGGAGCTATCTATTAGAGCCTAATGAAACATAAGGCTAGACAAACAGATTTCTACCTTCCACCATTGCTATTAAATACCTCGTCACTACTTAATAACATACATTTGCGCTTAAATAGCTATGTATGTTCAGTAATAGGCAAAATCTCAAATTATTATTATTAGCGTACGTTACACGGTTAGTAATAGGTCAGTTAGTCGTCTTAACCCATTATTTCGGACTAGACGTAGGGGCTATTGCGTAAAGACTTCTTTTGCTGATGTTAGTGTAAAACCTAAGTCAAAATAATTAATTAATGAAATAATGGGGACTTTATAGTTATGTTTACACGTTTTGGCGTAAAGGTGCAATTTTACTCCTACAAATCGGAGTCTAAAATTGAATTTTACACCCATTGGTATGAAAACATATTGAGACGAATATTAGATTTTTAATTTTTTTCATAATACGAGAAAGCAAATCTGTGGTGGGAAAAATTAAATAAGATTTCGTTGTCATTTCTTCATTATTATTTGAGTATTTTAAGAAAAAATTTGTTTAGGATAAGAACGCAACCTGTGCAGAAAAGAGGATTAATAGTTTTAATAAAAAAATTCACAGTCCTTCGCAAAGATGCAACCGGGAGGAACATTGAAAATGTAATAAAATAAAATCGCAACCATGTGATTTGTGTTGTAATTCAAATAGTTTTGAAAAGCAGAGTTTTAAAGAGTAAAAATAAGATCATGAGTGCTTATAATATATTTAATTAACGAAATACATTTTTAACATTAATATTAAACATTATCAAAATTAAAAAATTAATAAATAAAAAGAGGTGCACATATTCTAAATTAAATCGTATTCGCCTAAAAAGGATATACTCAGTCTAAAGTTTGAACTTGATACAATAATTATTGAATTACAAAAGTGGGTGACGGATTTTCATTTTTTAGATGCCCCAAATACCCTTATCAGTTAAGATTTATAATAATTTTTTAATAATATGCAGTTTTTCAGTTACACGTATAATCGGTTTAACAAATATGTCTTTATTAAAATTTTGTTATTTACCTAAATATGGATAAAGACAATAGTGAGAAAAGAAAACAAGTACGGTAAAAATTAAATGCCCGTCATCACTAGCGTGAGCAAAAATCCGTTTATTTTTTAATAATAGCGAATTTTTCACATGACCTTTTGTGTTTTTAAAGCAACTCTTATATTGTAACATTGAAAATGTTCCTATTATCCTAGTAGGTATAGGGCCTCAAATCGTGAAAAAGTGCATTCTACATTTAACACATGACATCATACGCGTGTGAGATCGTGTTAGTTTATTTACTTAAACTTAAATTTGATTTATAAGGTATCGGAATCGATTAACATGACTAAAATAAATTGGAATTAACTGAAACTCACCGAAAGTTGATTGAATGACTAACCAAAATTCGCCAAAAGTAACCAATACAGGCTTAAACGTACCGGTACAGGTTACGAAAATTAAATTAAGTTAAAACTAACGAAAACGAACGGAATTTTAACGACTAACCAAAAACATTAAATTTGATTATAACGGATCGGAAGCGATTCAAATGACTAAAATAAATTGGAACTAACTGAAAGTAATTGAAAGTTGACTGAAAAACTAACCAAAAGTAACTAAATGCACCAAAAAGGGCCAAAACGTATCGGAACAGATTAAAAATATTAAAGTAAGTTGAAACTAACCCAAAGTAACCGAATTTAGGCGACTAACCAAAAACATTAAAATTGGTTATAAAGTACGGAATCGGTTCAAATTACTAATATAAATTGAAACTAACTGTAATTAACAAAAAGTTGATTGCACGACTAATCAAAACTGGCCAAAGTAACCAAAAGCACTAAGGGCTTAAACCTATAGGAACAGATTAAAAATATTAAAGTTATTTGAAATTAACCCAAATTAACCTAATTTTGGCGACTGACATAATTTTACCAAAAACATTTAAATTGGTTATAATGTATCGGAACCGCTTCAAATGAGTAAAATAAATTGTAGCTAACTGAAAGTAACCGAAAGCTGATTGAATGACTAGCCAAAAGAAACTAAAAGCACCGAAACCGGCTAAAACGTATCGTAATAGATTAAAAATATTGGAGTAAGATAAAATCGAGGATAAAATTAACCCAAATTAACCGAATTTTGGCGACTAACCTTAACTAACCAAAAACAGTAAAATTGGTAATAACGTATTGGAACTGGTTCAAATGACTATAATAAATTTAAACTAACTGAAATTAATCGAAAGTTGATTGAACAACAAAGCTAACCAAAAGTAACCAGAAAAGCGAACACATAAATCAAAATAGATTAAAAATATTAAAGTAAGTTGAAACTCACTTAAATTAGCCGAATTTCGGCGACTAACTGAAATTAACCAAAAACATTAAAATGAATTATACTCGTAACGTATTTGAACCGGTTCAAATTCTAAAAATATATAAAAAACAACTAAAACTAACAGAAATCTGATTGAATGACAAACCAAAACTAATCAAAAGTAACCAAAAGCACTAAAACGTATCGGAATAGGTTACAAAAATTAAAGTAGGTTAAGACTAACCAACACGAGCAGACCTTTGGCGACAAACCAAAAGTAACGAAAAACACTAAATTTGATTATAACGTATCGGAGTCGGTTCAAATGACTAAAATAAATAGGATCTAACTGAGAGTAACCGAAAGTTAATTAAACGGCTAAACAAAACTAACTAAAACTAAAAGTAACCAAAAGCGAAAGAACGGGCTAAAATAATTCGGAACAGGTTAGAATTATTATCTACCGCAACGTCATGGCTAGTTATATATTAATAGATTTTCCTATCTACAAGTGGAGGATAATTTTTTAGGTCTTCATATCGGCACCTTTTTCTATTTTTTTATAATTATGTTAAAAAATATAATAATGTTAAAAAGGCATTTCTTTAAGTTCAGTTAGTTTTAATTAATTTTAGTCACTTGAACCGGTTTCGATACGTTACAATCAAATTTAATGTTTTCGGTTAGTTTTGGTTCGTCGCCAAAATTCGGTTAATTTAAGTTAATTTTAACTTACTTTAATATTTGTAATTTGCCCGATACGGTTTAGGCGTTTTTGGTGCTTTTGGTTAGTTGCTCACTCAACTTTCGGTTAGTTTCAGTTAGTTCCAATTTATTTTAGTAATTTGAACCGGATCCAATACGTTATAACAAATTTTAATGTATTTGGTTAGTTTTGGTTAGCTGCAAAAGTTCGTATAATTTGAGTTAGTCTTACTTTAATTTTTTTAATCTGTTCCGATACATTTAGTTCTTTTTGATGCTTTACTTTTGGTTAGTTTGGGTTAGTTTGGATTAGTAGTTCATCACGTATATGACATCATGTGTGGCAAATGTAGCATGCACTTTTTCGCAATTTGATGCCCCATAACAGCAAAACAGAAACATTTTCAATGTTAAAAGTACTACGGCAGACGTAGCGCGATGAGAGAAATTCTCACAAATGCAGCCAATCATTTGAGAAATGCACCCGGTTAATTGGGTATGTTAAAGAGGACGCCAAATAAGTCAGTTAGAGTAGTGGAGGACAACTCCGTCCGCAAAGCCATCTCCAAAAATTGACGATTTCGCAGAAAATGTGAGAAAAATACTCGTAGCGCGAGTAATGAAATGTTTAGACTTTTAAGAAGCTATAAATTTACTTTACTACCTTAATTTGTCCTTGTTATATTTAAATTCCCATAATATTTCTCAGGTACTTTGAACCTTCTGCTTAATACATGTTTTAATAGATGAATCAAGTTACAAACTGTCAAATAAATTATTTTAATAGGTATTACCTTTATTTATAATGTTTTTGAATTTAGTATACGTTACTATTTTGTATAACTTTATTACATAGTTTTATTCATTTGAATCACGTATTAAAAATTACATTAATCGCCCTTTGAAATATCGTATATCAAATAATAACCGAGAAAATAATTTTGCATCAGGTAATACTTTTTGAATCTCCCCTCACAGGCTGTTCGCTGCTGCAAGTAGAGTAAAAACTAGTTTTTCTTCAAACGTCAGTAAATCCGTCATTACTCGACTGTGTAGGCGGCCGTGAAGTTTCGTTTTTCCTCCGCCGGAGCTTTACTTTTCACTTTTCCGCCGGCGGAGGTAAAAGTGTTGTCATAGCAACATAGATACAATACAAACAGACAACAAAATAAGCGTCAACAACTCAAGATTTATTAAACTACAATTTGTATTTATCACTCAATTTGTGACTGCATTTCTAAAAATCACTAATTTAGGAACAAATTGGTTATTATTTAATCGAACTTACTCAATAACTGCTTATCAATACGGAATTAAAACGCAATCGGAGACGCAATCTTAAAAAAATAATTATTGTTGACAGTGTCCACTGACAGCTTTATGTTACATTATATTCACCGACACCGGTCTAAGCAAGGCCACCTACGACCGTGGTCTAAGCCGCCTTGCGAACCCATTTACCTTTAAAAATAATTAGATATTATTACTATTAAAAAGAGATGTTTCTGCATTAATTTGTCGACATTTGAAGAAAAAACAGCATATTTTATTTGGAGGAAAAGTTACTTTTCATGGCTTGCTCTCTATTACCAGCCTCACTCCGTTCGGCTGTTAAACACGAGCGCGCCATGAAAAGTATCACTTTTCCTCCATATAAAATAATATACTATTTTTACCGTGCTGCGGCTTTTGCGTTTGATCTAAAAACATCAAACGATTTTTGCTAAGTGAATCTACTCGATATTATTTGTACTCTGCCAAAAGTAACCATAAGCACCAAAACAGGCTAAAACGTATCGTAACAGGTTACAAAAATTAAAGTAAGTCAAAACTAACCAAACAGAAACGAAATTAAGCGACTAACCAAAAACATTAAATATGATTATAACATATCGGAACCGATTCAAATGACTAAAGTAAACTGAAACTAAATGGAAGTAACCGAAAGTTGATTAAATCACTAACCAAGAGTAACTAAAAAGCACCAAAACAGGCTAAAACGTATCGGAACACAAATGTTAAAGTAAATTAAAACTAACCCAAATTAACCGAATATTGGTAAGAAACCAAAGACATTAAAATTGGTTATAACGTATCGGAACCGATTCCAACGACCAAAATAAATTAAAACTAACTGAAATTAACCGAAAGTAAGTTGACACTAACCAACACTAACCGAATTTTGAGGACAAACTAAAATTGACCAAACACATTTAAATTGGTTATACTGTATCCGAACCGGTTCAAATGACTAAAATAAATTGGAACTAAGTGAAAGTTACCGAAAGTTGACTGGATGACTAACCAAAAGTTACTAAAAGCACCAAAACGGTCTAATACCTATCGGAACAGATTAAAAATACTAAACTAGGTTAAAACTAACCCGAATTATTCGAATTTTGGCGACTAATCAAAAGCAACCAGAAAATTTAAATTTGGTTATAACGTATCGGAACCGGTTCAAATGATTAAAATAAATTCAAACTAAAGTAAACCAAAAGTCAATTGAACGACTAACCAAAACTAACCAAAAGCACCACAAAGGGCTAAAACGTATTGTAACAGATTAAAAATATGAAAGTAAGTTGAAACTAACCCAAATTAACCGAATTTTGGCGACTAACCTAAATTAATTAAAAACATTTTAATTAGTTATAACGTATCGGAGCCGGTTCAAATGACTAAAATAAATTAAAACTAACTAAAACTAACCGAAAGTCGATTTAACGATTATCCAAAATTAACAAAAGGCACCAAAAAGGGCTAAAACGGATCGTAACAGATTAAAAATATGAAAGTAAGTCGATACCTACCTAAATTAACCGAATTTAGGCGACTAACTTAAATTAATTAAAAACATTTAAATTGGTTATCTCGTATCGAAACTGGTTCAAATAACTAAAATAAATTGGAACTAATTGAAAGTAACCAAAATTTTATTGAATGGCTAACGAAAACAAACCAAAAGTACCAAAACGTGATAAAACGTATCGGAATAGATTTAAAATATTGAAGTAAGTTAAAACTAACCCAGATTAACTCAATTTTGGCGACTAACCTAAACACTAAAATTGATAATATCGTATCGGAACCGAAAGTAATCAAAAGTTGATTGAACTACCCAATTTTGGCGACTAACCGGAACTAATCAAAAATATTAAAATTGGTTATAATGTATCGGAACCGGTTCAAATGACTAAAATAAATTAAAACTAAACGAAAGCTGTTTGAAGTAACCAAAACTAATCAAAAGTAACCAAAAGCACCAAAACGGACTAAAACGTATCGAAATAGGGTACAAAATTTAAAGAGTCCAAAAATAATCGAAAATTAATAATATGGAAAAATTCATAAAATATATATGTATACGCATTTTAGAGAAATAACATGTTTTTATTTTTTTTATTAGTCTTACAACCATTTCATCATTTAGCCATGTTGATTTTAGTTCGACAATATTTTTGAAATATATTTCAATATGAAAGGCCTCAAAAGAGTGGGACATATTTTCCGATTTTCGAATTCTTCTAAAAATTCTGGATATATTTTATGTAGCATGTCGAATAGCATTCCTTACATTTAAATGCAATTGTTTTTAAACACCTACTTTGAAACTGTTGTAACTTTAAACCCCTGTAGAATTTGATCGGTTCAACTTAGAGCGAAACGATTTGCATCTTCTTATCTTAGCTATTTAGTATCTATCTAGAGATACCAAATTTCCGGTTTGGTGGGGAGTGTTTTCCAGGTTGTGGTTATGTGGAAGATAAGAAAGTGCAAATCATTTCGTTTGACAGTTCGGATTCTACAATAAAGGTGTAAGTCTCAAAAACATTGTTTTTAGCTGTTTGTTTTTCGTAAAAGTCGATCGTTATCCAGATATATCCATTATTTCAGATTTCATCAGCACATTTCCCCATCTGGACAATAATTTTATCTAGTGAATAAAATGAAAAAGTTGTTACGAAAAAATATGCAAATTCGTACATAATACGTTTATAAAATTGTGCAGGTTTCTAAGAATCTATACAAAACAATAGTATATTATTTTATATGGAGGAAAAGTGATACTTTTCATGGCGCGCTCGTGTTTAACAGCCGAACGGAGTGAGGCTGGTAATAGAGAGCAAGCCATGAAAAGTAACTTTTCCTCCAAATAAAATATGCTGTTTTTTCTTCAAATGTCGACAAATTAATGCAAAAACATCTCTTTTTAATAGTAATAATAATAATTATTATTAAAGGTAAGTGGGCTCGCAAGGCGGTTTAGACCGGTGGTGTCGGTGAATAGGCACAGGTTGTTGCTATAGTAATGTAACATAAAGCTGTCAGTGGACACTGTCAACAATAATTATTTTTTTAAAATTGCATCTCCGATTGCGTTTTAATTCCGTATTGACAAGCAGTTATTGAGTAAGTTCGATTAAATAATAACCAATTTGTTCCTAAATTAGTGATTTTTAGAAATGCAGTACACAAATCGAGTGATAAATACAAATTTT